>JSUI01006497.1:26704-92168 GCA_000833645.1 Huntiella omanensis | reverse complement strand
TTTTTTTTTTTTTTTGCTCTTTTTTTTCGGTGGGTAGGATGGAGACACGGCTTGGTAGCAGGCATCGGAATCCAGGTTGTACTTTGGATGGCGACTTTTTGGGTGGTTTTTGGCCACTGCCAATAATAGGAACACGAGGTGGATTTGTCTGATATCACAGTGGTGACGGATGCAGCGACTGTTGGCAAACTCGGGGAAATACAATATTGAGTGAGCTGTGAATTTGTTGTTCGATAAAGCTGCGTGTTGAGTACCAAGCGAGTTATGTTTCCGGTACATCGGTAACCACCCATCTGTCATGTCAACATATGTACCAGGTACTTCAAGAAAACAGACTGGTTACGTGGTTGCTGCTGATCATCCAACCAAATCCAAATATCTTTATGACGCCATGGGATGCAAAAAACCTAGGGCGTCATGACAATTCCATAGAATCCTCATGTAGGATGACAACCCCACCATATTGGCCACAGACTGAATGCAACGCTGTTGATTTACTCCACCAAGACACTTTACATCATCTCGTGTTCGCCATTCATGATTCCAAAAAAAGAGCTGCCGTTACAATTCAATACGACGTGATGGGAAACATCGATGCTTGGAAGGGAACAAGTCTCCGGTGACAGCGGAAACATTCAAATGTGGAGTGAATATGACGGTTAAAGATTCCTTCTATACAACCGAATTCAAGCTGATGGACTAACACACACATACATCGGAGGAATGAATGCATATAAGCCGTCCATGCTAAGTATTCCCATGGTCCTGTATTGCGTGTCTTGGTAACGACAAGCAGACTGGTTCCATCCATCGTGGTTGATGTAGGGTGTGTTATCATTCAGGCGGACCCATATCTCAAATCTATGCCAGCTCAGGATGCATCCACGTTTATCCGGAGGAAGCCATAACCAGGTATGGGAGGGCCGATATGAGTAGATTTAAGTCTGCCTACTTGAAGGTGGACATCCCCCATTGACTGGACCGGGAAATCTTTCTCTTCTGCGTCAGTCTTACTTTACCTTTTCTTTCTCGAACAAAAGAGCCCTCAGTTGCCTCCTCGTTGTCAGCCAGTTAATACTCTCCATCTGTTCCTGTCTTGCATTGATCATCCGTTGTGCAGCCAAGCCGGAAATTTTCCCTCCAAAGACGTCTTCTAGGCTCTACTGACAGGTCTCTCGTTTTTTTGGTTGCCCTCCTCCCATAAGGTTGACTGGCATTTCATTTTCCTTTAATTCCGTTGGCATGAATTGATCTCCAGGGACATCAGATATCTCCTCAGCACTATTCCAGCACCCGTCGCTCGCCTGCCAACCCCCTAGACTTTACTTGAACGCTTGCGTGGCTCGCTACAGTTCAGCCACCTAGAACGAACAGCCCCTGTTATTATCCCTGGATGGTGAAGTTTTTTTAGGGGCTTCGACGATTTCTAGAGGTTCTTTGCGCCACAAGCTTATTCCCAATAGTCGGCGTCATAATCGCAGCGGCCTATCCGTCACTATCTGCTTTGAAATTACAAGTGCACGAACCTGAAAAAAAAGGATATCACTCACGGTAACGCAGAAGTCAATAGCAAAACCCTTTGAATTTCGACAACCCTGAGTTTTGACATTGTCACCCCACATTGTTGTCGGCTCGCGAGATTAGACGTTTGCCGTTCGGAAGACTGGTAAAAAGAAGGGACGTTATCCCTTCTACTTTATTGTTTACCTTGAAGCACCGGCCGGGACGTCCAAGGTTAAAAAAGAAAACATTGGCTGGGACGGAACCACCTTACTTAGTAACCATAGTCTTTGTTGGTCTAGAACTTTCACCCTAATTTATCGGCTAATTCACCCGGTAAGCCGACAAACCAGCTGTCTACAAGGCTTCTGTGGTTGCGACAAAGTTCTAATTCGGCGTCTAACATCAAAGAAAAAAAAACATCGAAATCCAACAAGGAGGAAGAAAAAAACTAGGAAATTAATTTCAACGTCTTTGAAAGGTAAGCCTGGTGACCCGCTTTCAGGGCTCTCTTGCACCTGGTTGGCTGGCTTGATCGCGCTTGAATGCTTGTTCCTGGTAACATGTTCTGTTCCTGCGTCTTTTTTCCTCTTCCCCTGGGCCTAAACCTGATGAGGAACATTTTGAATATGGCTAACACTTTATAGTTCCATTATCAACAACACTACGTTTGTCAAAACAATCAGAGGAGTATCAACTTGATATTCCCCAAAACAAGTTATAGAAACCAAGCTGTTTAAACCGTAAGAATCTCTCTATACATGATTTGAACCAGACCTGCCCAGAGATACCCCAAATAACCCCCACTATCTCATCTAAAGTCCTGTTCCTGTTGTCAGCGGGGACCGGTCCGTCCCCCCCCATCATTTTGCTGAAGGCAATTAACCACGCTTTTTGCAAGGCACAAAGCTTCAACCAGTGTCAGTGACCTCCCTGTCTACCGTTGCACCCCAGTGACCTGGGGAGACCAGGGCCCGGCCGCCTCTTCAACTAGCACCAACCGCAGTGACAAGCATCAGTCAAGTCACTCCTCAGCCATCCAGTCTTGTTGTTGTGTTTGGCGCTTCTGGATCCTCTTTTTTACCAAGGCTTGTCCGCCTCCATTTCCTCAATTTCATTGTTTTTCTCTTCTTTTTTTCTTCTTCACCAACCTTTCTCGGGTCACTAAGTGCTGCTTTTTGTTTCTTGTTTTTGGTGGTCTCTATATCAGACACTTACACTCGCTATCTCACTCTTTACTGTTAATACGAGGTGCTTCGATACTCTTTCTGTCCCTGTTGATAGAGTCTCTTGTCCCTCATCCGCTCTTTAAGCTTTACCGTTTACGACTACGTTCCCTACGAACACATTCCCGACCTCAACTCTACGACTTCCCAATAGAGTCGTCCGACATTCTTTACTTGCGCGCCAACGTTTTGCTCTTCGGTCCTTCCTTTGATAATTTGCTTTTACGGCCCAATATACTCCCCAACGCCAGTTCCTAGTGTATGTCTTAATGCAACATTCCGTCTTCTAGGCGCCAGTCTTCTATGCATGCGCTTTCTTCATCACGAGCCCGTATAACGAATCGTATCCCGCCTGCATCATGCCCAGTGGCACCACTTATAGTCTGCATATGCATGCTGCACGATGCACTGCATTGTTTCCTACACCCAGAACTGTACACTGTAGGATTTCTTGTTCTACACATTTCATCCTGGATGCACGGCAGTTTAAACAGGATGTTCGTACCAGCGCATGGTCTTAGACACACCCCTGTCCTATTTTCAGTCATTCCTAAACATTCGCAGTCATGGAATTCTCTGGGCAGTAGTTTTGGCCATGAGAATAGTGTGGAAAGCCATGCTCGTACAAACTACTTTGGTGGAATGTACACATGTCGACGTACTAAATATACGTGAGACAGCTGGTCACTATCACTGGAATTTAAATATATTGCCTGCCAACAACCCGAGTAGACATGGAAACCTCGATCCCTTTTTACATCATCCCTCATTATCAAGACACAATAACGACTCGATTGTGCTGTATACATACTAACATGACACCCATATAGTACAATTTGCAAATCTCTTCACTGAGCCTTTGCAATTTAATCACTAGTATCGCCATCTTTGCCCCTCACACTTTCGTTGAAACTCACCCCACTCGCTCAATCTTCGCCATGCCTGCTATTCACTCCCGCCTCGTCCAGCGCACCACGGACGACGACACCTCTGCTGCCAAGAACTTCAACATGACTCTTGGTGTCGTCGGTCTTCTGTTCTTCGCTCTTTGCATGTGCGCCTCACTCTGGATTCTTCGCCGCGCCCGCCTCCGGAAACAGTCCATCCTCGCCTCTGCCGGCGGTCCCCAGATTGCTGGCGTTACTCCTCCCGCCTACACCCAGGCTCCCGCCAACAACACCATCACCATTCAGGCCACTGACAACAACGGCCGCTCCAGTGTCCTTTACATTGGTGCTACTCCCAAGCCAATGCTGGCTAACCCAGACTCTCCTCCCCACTCTCCGGACAACGTTCCCGAGATCCGTCTCACTTTCCCCGACGAGCTCGATGAGGCTGGCCGTAACCAGTCTGGTCGTGTCCTGGTTGTCCGGGTCAGTGAGTCCGGTGTTGGTCTTGAGCCTGTAGCAGAGCAGCCTCCTGCTTATGAGAAGGAGAGCAAGACCCAGTTTGTTTCCATTGATATGGATCAGATTGGCGGCCTCAAGGAGAAGGAGACTCGTCCGTAAGACGATGTTTCTCTAATTCCTTTTCACGGTTGATTCCCAGTTTTGTTTTGTTTTCTTATTCTTTTACGGCCTATTCGGTGGTGAGCGTGCCATCTGCTCCCCTAATTTATAATATCTCAGTGTTCTGATTGTTCACTGGACCACGAGGCGGCTACCTTGTGTGTTTTTCATCGTCTCTTTTGTTCTCTTCTTACTTTCCTTCATCTTTTTATTATATAATACCCCATTTTTGTTTGGCCACATCTGGCCCTTGGGATAGGATATTCGGGCCTCCTTTTCCATATTTCTCTTCCTACTGTTTGATAGATTTCACCCGAACACACCCCAACACTCGGCAGTAAAATGCCCAGACGTCTGCCCTCGGCTTGACGTCTATGCTTGTCCTGAGGAAGGTGACTTGACAGAGATTCTTGCCGAGTCGAGTCTTTTTGTTGTCCCAGGTTCAAGCTCCCCTTGCTACGATATCGACTGCCTTTCTTTTTTCCTCGTTTGTTTATATTATGCCGTGAATCGGTTCGTCGGTTCCTTGTTATGAAGCTTTCGCTTGTTTTCCTGGTTCTGCTCTTTGGCTCGCCAACTCTATACCTTGTTTCTCCTTTACCATTCACTGCCCTGGCCTCGTTGAATGAGCTCCTTAGCCCCCGAAAATTGATATCTTGCTGGCATGTGCTGGTTCAGGTATTCTTTTGGCGGTATAAGAGCTGAAGGACCCAGACTGGCTCTTTGGTGCCTGTCATTTGCTTCATGTTTTTGCCTGGTTGTCTCTTGGCTGGATCTATGGACCAGTTTGGAGTCTTTTACATTTTCCTATGTCATTTGTGGTTTTAGGTCGTGATATCTATGGTACTTTGTGAATTCATGGTGGATCTCTTTTGGTCTTTCACCTATATTAAAAAAAGCTATTACCTCATATCTTGTTTCTTATAAAGTGATTTCATGTTTGTCTATACTTGGCTGTGTACTTATCCCTTGATGGTCTGGTATATAAATATCTTTTATGCAAGGGACTCCCTTGAGGTTTATACCGTGATAGTGGACCTTGAATGATGCCTTGTATGCATTCATCTATATACATGACACCGGCAGTTATGCACATTGATGTTTACAAATGATTCATGTTCCTCTTCAATAAAGTTTAGTGTAACCATTCTCGTCATACATACCAAACGGTAGACCACTGTACACCGTTACAACTCCCAAGCGTAAAAATAACTGAACATGCAGTGATATCAGCTGAGTATGTATATATTCATGTACACAAGGTTACTCGATGGCACCCCAACTCCAAATGTTCAATCCTACCTTCTTCCCCGCGATGACCTCCTTACCGGCGTGGAAAGTCTCAGGATATCCCCTTCTTGACCCGTCACTACGAAAGTTTTCCCAGAACACGGCATTTCCAGGCTTAACTTTAAAAGTGACTCCCTCGCCCGGCCCACCACGACCATCGGCATCAGGGACTTTAGCAGCATCGCTAGGTGACGACTGTGTCTCCTCGTCCCACTCACCATCACATTCTACAAAGTCACACCACTTCGCATCCCGACTAACTAGTTCCTTCTTCTTCAGGAATGGGAACTCAGTTCCCCCACCGACGACTTTCTCGTCCGTCGACGCACCGTCGTCTACCCAGACCATGAAACTCGATACGCGACCCCATCCGCCGGCGTTGGTACTCCAGTCATAGTGGAGGCCGTAGTGGCCGCTGGGACCGTACAGTTGGGTACGTAGACGCTCGATCCAGACGTCACGACGCCAGCCTTGGAAGGAGCGGGCGCGTGATTCGATGCAGCGGATGGTGGGGGTGCGGGGGAGGAGGGCTACGGAGGAGAGACGGATGGAGGGGTCGTGGGTTGTGGTGGTTCCGTCGTGGGTGATTGTGGAGGGTTGGAAGAGAGGGGCGCTGGGGAGGTTAGTTTGGTGGATTGTGGCGGGGATGGTTTTGGTACATGCCTGGTTTCGAGAAGTTCAGAACGTTCAGAGGGTGAAATGAAGTTTTCAATGTAGATTACAAGGGGTTCTTTGGAGTAGATGTGGACTTTATAGGTATCTTCGGGACACCCGTGGGTATCATTGATGCCGGGAATGGCAAGGAAGTCTTCACGGAGCTCTGGCAGTGGAGCACGGTTAGAAACATGTTCAGTGCCAGATTGAAGGTATATAAAAATGCCAATCACGGCAATAATTATCGGATACAGCATACTTCAAAGATAAGCAAAAAAAAACGAAAAATGCCCCGTTCCGATCCAGCCAGAATCTATAATCACTTTGGCCAGTTCACATTCAACTCAATACAGCTGTCGATGCGAAAGCCAATGGCGTCGTCATCAAGCTTGAAAGCTATGGGCAGGTCCTTTCTATTTTCGGCCTAGTGTCACCAATCTCGAGTCCAGGGTTGAGATAGGGTTAGCAGTTGAGGTTTTGAGATTTGTTTGACTTTTTGATTTGGTGCGTGTGGCGGGTTGGTGACGGGAGGGATCAGGGACGGGTGATTTGGTGTTGGTGATGACGAATGGAGATGGTGAAGGGGGGGAATAAAGTTTATTAGAACTACCGAGGATACTGGAGATGCCAAGAAGGTGGAGGGCGGCTATGTGTAGATTTGGGATTGCGGGGACGAGCCGCCGATGAGTGTATTGCTGGGTTTGGAATTGTGGGCTGATGATGGTGGGCTGCTGTTGGAGGTGTTATTTATGGGAGGTGGGGGAGGATTTGGTGGTGGTCGGTATAGATTGAGTTTTGTTCTCGCAGTTTCGTAGCCACCATATTATTAACTTCATGAAGCTATCTATATAGTCACTGAACAATTCATGCACCGCCAAGTTCAAACCCTGCAGCCCTCCCGATATCCAAACGCAACGAACCCCCAAAGACCAAGAGAACCATAAAAAAGCAGTGGACTCACGAAACCAAGTGAGTTTTCAGACGAGTATCCACGGGGCTATATCAAGTGGCCCGGGCATCTGCAGTAACATCTGGGATGTGGGCGGGATCTTCAGTTAATGCAGGATAAGAGAAGACAGGCCAAGGGATTTCGATTTCGAGACCGTCAAAGGAAGAGGGAATACAGGAAGAAAGTATGTAAGATCGGAAAGTTTGCCACTTGGCTGTTGGGTGGGTGGGTTGGCAGGTTAGCGTGGGAAATTTGTCACGATTCGATGGCGTGGTGGGGTGGTTTGATGGGTGAAGATGCAGGGGAATGGATGGGGTCTTTGGTGAGATTTTGTATGGATGTAGGCTTGTTGTACATGTATACACCGCCGGAACTGGGTTGATGACCGGCACTTGTATGTACGATGCTGATCCATTAGATCGGTAGCACGTCCATCGGCCCTTTTAAGTTGATCGTGGTGATGAACTTGAACATGCGTTCATTAAACTTTATACGACTTGACATATGTGATTGGTTATGGTTCACCAAGTGTTAGATAACATCATCCTTCCGATATGTCACTTCCATTCCGCTGCCATCGCCACTTGGGTGTTATATTATCTCTTTTTATAGGTAGAAAGTTTGCCACCGTGGGGGAATCAGTGACATTCTCTATTTCTTTCCATGTATTTCAGAATCTTGATATAGATATATACATACACACTACATGCTTAGCCTCTCGCAAATCTACCGAGAAAGATACTGATCATTGTCATTGTGATAAGCGGTAAATGGGTCTCACACAGACTAATATGAAACTACAGAACTAAGGCAAAGAAGGAAATGCAAAATGCCCATAAAGATAGTCGATCATATTCCTTTCACAAAAGCTCAATGCTCAAGAAGCGGGACACGGTGCTTTCACTATGCCCCCTCTCCTCGGCCTCGGAATATTCCAATCCGAATGTGCTCCGTGCCGTAGTTCGAATCATTCCCATATTTGGTAGATACAGACGTCCGTTCACTCTTTGCTCACACAGTTAAACTCGACCGCATGAAGAAGGGTGACTATACATATGTACTTGAACAAGCACCAGGACGTGTTTGCTCGCATTTCATCTCGTACATTTGCACTTGGTAGCTGTCATGACATGGCAGATCTCCACTCCACCACCGATAAAACTAACTTCATGCATGCGGAATCCGGGGGGTCAGTACCTGGTTCATCGTAGCAGTGGACTCGATATATGTGGGGCTACATGCAGGAGTATCTATAGATTAGATTTATAGGCCTGGATGGCGCGATCTATGAACTTCGGAGAATTACTTGGGAGTGGGGTGGGATGGATAGGCTTTGATTTGTGGAATTCTGTAGAAGCTTTGGGGTGTGTGAGATTGGGAGGTTGGAGATTAGGTTGGATGATCACCGGCTTTTGTTGGTCGAGAACGCTCTAGGGAAACATGTATCACATGTCAAGGCTATGTGCATATCATACACACACATGCATGCGTAGATACCGAATCATGTTGTAGATATGCATACAACATACATACATATGTACAAGTTTACGCCGTCCACCTGCATATCAGATTTCGTAGTATTCCCGATCTAAAGTCACGGCCCCCGATCGCCTATGATCCATCAGTTACCGACAGAAACATTACCGGTAGACGAGCGTCGATCAAATAGCCACATTAAGAGTCCATTGACTTGGCATGACTGGACACGGGTGAGAAGGAACGACATGTCCTGCACGGAAGTGGCATAGCAAGAACGTAAACCAGGGGAGGATCGAGAACAACACACTGTCCTTCTCATAGGATGGGATATCTTAAGATGGACTTGTTGAAGTATGTGCATATGTATGTATGTACATACATACCAAGCAGAGTAGACGTAGCCAAGCTCACAAACGAAGCTCGCCTTAATCGCCAAGGCGTTTTGCCTATAACTCTCAACATGCCAAGTGTAGTGCACGAAGATACGGGGATGACAGGATTGAGTGGGTCATAGAGGTTCCAGCTATCACGAGAATCAGTCTAAACCCCAATTCGGGACTTTCTGGATTGACGGGAGTATCGTGGGAGTCGATTTGTCAATTGGTGCCAACCTAATCGGGGCTATCCCAGTCCTGAAGATTCTCTAGTGGCATTGTCAAGGTTAGTCTAGTTGTCTTTTTTTTTCAGCGCAGATTTTGATGGGTTTGTCACTTTTTTTTTTTCGCCTCTCTGGTTATCTAGGATGTGATGGGATGAGAAGGAGGAGAATCTGACGTGGGATTAGAACAGAACAGAGCACATTCAAGCAAATCATATCAAAGATGCAAGGTGACGGATCGGATGATGTCAGGACCTCGCCTTTTCTATTCATCACTTGTTTGCCGCTTGGTCTTTCTCTTTCTAGCCTCCTTTAGAATCAAGACAGTCATACATGATTAATTCGATCAACAAGGTTACCACACCGGCTGTTTTGTTTCGGAGCCTATGTATCGACGCTACCAGCCCAAGTGCTTCCTTCTAACCTATCGGCTTCATTATAATCTTGTCGGAATTCGACTGGTAACAAATGAGTGGTCATGCATCAGACCGATTATCTCTTAGTTAGCACACACACTAGAAACTTGTTTTCACGAGCCCGGTTGCCTTTCTTTCCCCTTGCCTTGGCACCTGGCCCTGGACTTTCCCGACAGCGCAATTTGCGTTGTCTATGCTTTTGAATGTGGCCTGGGTCGCTGGCTGGCTCATTCAGTCCCTCACTTTAAAGCTTGTTGATCGCAAATGCGGACTTTCGACTGAGCTTATTTATTATTCCGACAACTGCCTTGCCTTGTCATTTAACCTGACTCAAACATCCCACCAAAACTAAAATACTCGATCAACTTTTACTCGAGTCTTACTTAAAGTTAAACTATCCGACACATACATACACATAACTGAGTTGCACAAAAAGCCACTGAATCTAGAAAGAGCCACAATCAACTGTTTTGTGCGACAAGAATCATTTGCGACGATACATACTTCCATCACCCGTCACCCGTTTTTACAACGAACCTCTGATCTATATCGATTCGAGCGTTCACTTTTCATCGCTTGTCTGACGCCTTTATAACGAACCACTACATATCTGGAGGACCGACTCTTTTACCGTACCAAGCGACGTTCAGTGGGACGAGCGGGGTTCCGTCACCACCAGCCCTTTCGGCGCCCGGACTTAGACGATGGACTACTTCGTACAAGATGGCGAGCTCGTCTCGACCAAGAAGGGAATGCAGGTGACCAAGACAAAGCACAAGGGTATCCGCTTTGTCAACTCAGTAGTACCGACTTCCGAGTCGTCCAAGAAGGGCAAGGCCAAGGCGACTACGACATCGCCAGGAGGAGCGTCACCAAGTTCTAATGGTAGCGGAAGTCGCACCAGTTCATCGCCTGAGTTGGGGAATTCCCAAGCTTCTGGCGCTTTCTCCGTCTTTGCCCTTTCGGCATCCAAGATTACCGCGCAAATACCGGTTCCGCCAACGATAGAAACGCAACTAGCTATAGAGAATCCGGATCTCGAAGTCCCAAGTACCGCTGAGGCACGAGCGGCGAAGAAGAAGGTGCGCGGGGCGAAGAGAGTGGAAAATGGTCAGTTGGTGCTAGCTGGGAATAATGGAGGGAAAAGGACGAAGAAGAAGACGGCGACACATGGAGATCAACAGATGGAAAAATATCAGGGGTTTTCATCGTTCAGTGTTAATCTGCCGAATTCGTCACGGAATAATCCTGTTTTCCGACGTAGTAAGAATGAGCCGTCAGATCAGGCGTATCAGAAGGTTCTTGAATCTTTGCTACAAGCACGAAAACTGGATAATGTACAACCATTCCCCGGAGCCAATAACTATCCACCAGGATACCCAACACCATCGGTATATCACGCGCAAGCATGGAGGTCATTACCTATCCACCTCAAGGCTAGCGACAACCACAAGATTCTTTTCCAGTTGTATCTTACAAGTATGCCTATTAGCATGTATCCGTTTGAAGAGTATCTCACGCATAACCCGATGCGAGTACCGGAATTCTTTGAGGATGTGGCTAAGGATTTGGGAAAGTTGCATACGGTGGTGATATCCAGTGTATTAGTTGAGATGCATTGTCGCGGGATGAATCCACCACAAGCACTGACGTCACTTTCTTTTTACTTGAGTCGGATGTGTGCGTTGGTTAGTGAAGGATTGAAAGAAGGAGATGAGGCGGCGATGAAGGCGAGACCATATGTTTTGGAGTGTATTGCATCTATGGCTATCATCGGGGTAAGTCGCGTTTTGACAGAGTATTGGATGGAATTGAGTACTAATCTGGTTCTTTGTAGCGGTTTACGGGACACTACGATGATTGGCATATCCATATGAACGGATTGAAAAAGTTGGTCATGGCTCATGGTGGTATCAATGCAGAGACCATGAACTGGTATTTGATTCACAAACTACGTCGGTAAGTGACATTATGTACACATCTCGCATATAACCCCAACTAACATATACGACTCTAGTGCTGATGCCATGGGAGCCGCTACTACCGGCTACTCACCATATCTAGACTACCCCCGAATCTACCCCGACATATCTCAAATCCTCCTCCCAAGAACCATATCCTCCCTCCGCCTCATCACGCAAAAGACCCTCTCCTCCGCCGGCATCCTACCCTGCGTAATCGCCTCAACCGAAGCCTGCGTCATCTTCGTCTCCACCGTGATGCTCGCCAAAAAGGCGCCCAGCCGGACAATCCTTTTCGATCCACACTCGTTCGTTGACGAGTGGTTCTACGTTCTTTATAGTCTGGTTAAACACCCTCTTTCTCTCCGCGAACACTGCCAGTTTTCCCAGATTCAGGCCCTTGGGGGCGTTCCTACGCCGAAAGATGGATCGCCACGGCCGACGCCGTCTCCGCCTGCACCTCCGGGTGAGGAGTATCCTGAGCCGGGTCCTACCGCTGAAACTCCCTCTGCGCCACCGGTATCTTCGATGCCGAATGAGCGTCTTGATCTTATCTCTCCTACCGTCCGATTGGGTTGTATTCTACTTCTCCATGAATTCCTCCCTGAACGTCCTCAAGCGCCTAATGCTCATGTTGTGGCTCTTTCATTATTACGTGGTCAACTTCAGGCCATTGTAACCCACATTAAAAGCCACGCATTTGGTTCTCGCCACTCAACTCCCTCGTCCGTGATTTCAGATCACGCACCCCCTTTGATTCCTCTCCCGTCGATCCCTGGACTTCCACCACTTAAACAGGTCCGGCCAATTCTCATCTGGGCTTGTATAATCGGGTACATCTACACGTATCGTTTCCCACTTGCTGGCTATGACCCATCATTCAAGCCACTTCCGGAAAGAGCCGTCTTTTGCGAGTGTATATACCTCTTATTCCCGGACTCTCGGGAACTTCCGAGTTGGGAGGATGCTGAGATGTCGCGGTTGTTGGATTGGACGACTATTTCACATTCACGGTTACCGAAGACTTCGGATGAGTGGGTGGGTCATATGAGACGGGAGTATCTCGCTTCTCTGGCTGGATTGTCACCTGGTCCTGAAGGATCACTTCCTTTGAGGTAGATGTGAAATGTTTGTATCTATGTATGTAGCTATGACTGTAATGTTTAAATGAAGATATTTCTCATACTTCGATGTATACATTTATGTGACGTCATGGGTTGTATATAGTAGGGTTACGCGTGGCCCTGGTCGCGTCGAAAGATGGTGAAATGTGACATGTTTGTAACTTGAGTATCTTGTAATGTGTCTTGATTATCTTCATTGACGTCATATATACCCGTCAACATAACAACCATGACAAACTTTCACCCCTATTACCCGACAGACGTGTACATTCAACACTATGAGCCCAACAAAACGCCCCTATCAAATCTATTTCTCAGTTTCGCACTCTTGATAGGATGGTTTCTCATGATGTGCATTCTCTGGGCGCAACAGAGAAATCCCCGGTTAACCTGGGGTGACAACTTTGCAGTCGGGTGGTTCGCTCTCTGTGCCTTTTTACATTGTTTCTTTGAAAGTTACTACGTCTTAACCTATGATGATATTGCCGGTCGTCAATCCCTTTTTGCCCAGTTATGGAAGGAATATGCCCTGTCTGACTCTCGGTACCTGACGGGTGATCCTTTCGTGTTGACGATTGAGGCTGTTACTTGTGTAAGTTAGGCGGGCGGGTTTTATGTTGTAATGGGGGGTTAACTGTGGATGTATAGGTTATCTGGGGACCTCTTAGTCTTTTGAGTGTCTATCTTATTGCTACGGAGTCACGGCTTCGTCCGTTGGTTACTTCGATTGTCTCGGTTGGACATTTGTATGGGGTGATCTTGTATTATATGACTTGTATTATGGAGCTTGCCTTGGAGGGAAAGAGTCATAGTAGACCTGAAGCATTGTACTTTTGGGTGTATTTCGTGGCATTTAACTTTCCTTGGGTTGCTGTTCCTATCGGTAAGATGAAAGTTTTGAAAATGTTGAAGGATGACGTTAACTAACATGGTGTGTAGCATTCATCTGGCGGGCCGCAACTGACTTGCTAGCTGGGTCTGGGACGTCCAAAGGTGACGTTTCTGAAGTAACGGAAGAGAAGAAGGAACTGTAATCTTATCTGGATATTACAAGTCACATACACATGAACATGTTAGCCAACACAATAGCTCAAAATATATCTATATGTGTACATTGAAACAATTATCTAAACAAGCAAACACGAAACTTTTACAAAGAACCCCAGCCAAATGTCCAACATAGTACAAGAGAAAGATACACAACTCTCACACAAACACCACCCGTCTCATCGGCAACACGAAACTTCCCAACGGTGGCCTTGGAGGTAATAACTCACCAGCCCACTTCTCTGTAATCGGGGGTGGCGGAGGAGATTGTCCGTCTACTGGCGGTGGCGGCGGAGTTCGCCAGACAACATATAGTTGGTCGTCGGATGTCTCCGCTTGCCATGTGGGGAGGTCGTTTATTGTGGGGTCTTGTACAGAAAGGAGGATTTGACCATGTAGGTTTATATGTGCGGCTAACAAAGTCGGTGCAGTTGTTGTATAGAGTAGTAATCCCTTCGTGGAAAGGATAGAAACCATGGTGTTGTTGTTTAGAGATTGTAACTCTGTGTGAATGTGGACAGGACCGTGAAGCACATTACAGTTATCTGTTGTGAAATCGTTAATACCAATCCAATGACACCCAGATACAAGGGCCAAACATACTTATAATAACTTCAACCAGCGTACCCAGGGTTTCCGCATCACTGCGCCCTCTCAAAACGGAGACATCCCGACAATCCAAGATCGAAACCCTCATTATATCGACGCGTATCTAAATCCAAGAAAACCCGAAAAGAAAAAAGAGAAAAGACAAAAAAAAAGACAAGTAGACCACGTCAGCGTTCCACCAAGTTTGAGCCGCCGGTTTCTGCCTTTATATCAAAGACGTCAGTAGTCACGGGATATCCGCGCAAAATCCACGAAGAAATCGATTTGTTTGATTCATTTTGTCGCGCCTTAATTCAAAGCACTTGGCTTTCAACTTATATCAAAACAGGGCTTGGAATGTAAGCAAGGGCCAGGTCGGTGTCACTTTGCCGTCCGACTAGATGTATGTATATATGTACACTCATGTAAATGTGCATATAGGTGTATGTATGTACCTGATAAAGACAACCCCAACACCGGAAATTCCACTTATAGGTAACGCCCCAGTAGGTAGGTCATGAGACCAAGCTGAGTACTTTTGTGTAAATCTCAAGATCAAAGTCATACACAACCATCATACATTCCAAATCTCCAAAACGGCAACGTCACTCTCCAAACTGCAAAAAGGATGTAATCCTCTACATACATCAAATCCATTCATCCATCCCTAAAAAACAAGGCGTCCTCGCCACAACAAATCCAACAAAAAGAAGAATGGACGAACAGATGTCTGTGCGAACTCAATTGTCTGTTTGCAGTGTATGTACACATGCACATATGTCCAAAACCGACCTGGCCACCAAGTAAATACAGGGCGACTCTTTGTCCAACACACACACCAACCCCGTTTATTTCAGCCTCAATAATCACTTTACCACGTCACATTGTTCCTTCCTATAGTATCTTGACATATTTCACTCGCGGAGTTTGTTGAATCACGGGATCCTCCGCTCGCCTTGTCGCTACCAAGTACATATATACCAAAATTTCCATGGACACTGTTAATTCTCCTTCCGTGTGTGGTGACACACCCGAGCGATCCCATGACGTATTACATCTTTGAATCGTAGACTATATCGGCGACCTGAACATATGTCATGTACATACATACTTCACAAACAACAAATGACGTAGTCTCGAAAAATGTTTTCCCAAAAAAAAGCAACACAAAACCCATCTATTATCTACACAAAGCCGCCTTAGAAAACACACAAACCCCTAAAAACTCAATCTTTAAACTCGACCTGCAGTCTTTCCAATCTCCCGGTAACAGCTTCAATGAGCGCCGTTTCCCGACCAAGCATGGTCTTTACTTGTTGCAGTCTGGTCTTTCTCAGCTCCGAAGGAATACGTAACTCAGGAGTGCCGCTTCTGCTAACATCGACAACTGAAGATCCCAAGCTCGAAACACCAGGCGACAATCCCCGCACACTACCCGCCGAACTGTTGACACCCAGGTGTGCGTTACCAGTAACAGAAGCAACAGCCCGGGCATCACGAGACTCAGCTTCGACAATGAATGACTGGGCCTCGGCCTTGAGTTCCTTAGCCAAATTAATGACAGTATCAAACCGCTGCCAAGGCTCTGACACACGAGTAGTCGTCTTGCGAGGCGTTGAAGCCGTCATTGGAATGACAGCAGACTGGGTCTTCTCCGCTTCTGGGCCCATGATGCGGACATCGAGGGCACTAACCTCCTCCACAAATGCGCGCTCCTTGTTACTGAGTTCTCTGCGCGAGACACTGGCAGCATCTCTCCGAAGGGCATCAAGTCTCTCGGCCAACCGCTTCTGGCGAGAAGAAGCCTGGGTCACACGAGCTTCAATACGAACCTTGTCGCTACCTTCATCACCACCCACGATTTTATCGATACGGGCCTTGATTTCAGCAGCCTTGGCGAGTTGATCACGCATCTCAGCATGCATACGATCACACTTGAGGAAAAGGTCCGAAGCTGCAAGACCAAGCTGATGAGTCTCATCACTCAGGACTTTGTGAACATCCGTCAGAACATGGAGAGTCAAAGGGCTAAGCTGAATTTCGTTGAAGATAGAAACGCGCTGTTGGGAGCCCTTGAGACGCTCCAGGAAAACGGGTAACATGGATGGCTGTCCAAATGCGATCGAAGGAGCATATGCTGGACGAGGCTCGTAGCTAAACAAGGGACGAGGCGACGAGGCGACAATGCTATCTTCAACCTCGGGCGACTCTTGGCGAATCTCGGCAAACTCTTCCTCAGGAAGATCAAACAGAAGAACAACTGGCTTAAAGCAAGACATCGAAATAATGCCGTAGCCAATATCAGCATCGTTAATTGCGACACAGGCGGGCATTTGACCACCGCCCTGCCATTCAGTGGAAACGTAGAGACGGTCACGCTCAGCAGACTTGTTGACCAACTGGCCAATACGGAATTCGGAACCATTGAGGGTAGTTCCTTGAAGTTCACTCTCCATCATAAACACCCAATTAGCCAAAGAAAATGACGTAATGCCAACGTTGTGAGTGACGTAGAAGCTGTACTTGGACATGACATCAGTACTGAACATGGGCCAGCTCTCTGGGCTCGACTCAGCAGTACTCATGCTATCCATAGCTTGATAGAGAAGTAACTCGGGCTGAGGTAGATCCGAAACAAGATGTCCAATACGAGACTTGTTCTTAGGCGGGAGCCACTGGGCCTCGACGCCCTCAATATCCAGGCAGACCTTGACCTGTCCACCGGTGCTGAGAAGACAGATGATAGATGTGGAGAGACCCTCGTACTCAGAGCCCTCAGGAAGTAGGTCAACTTCCTCGCCAAACATCAAGTCTTCGCTCTCAATTCTGGGACCAATTACAAGGATATCAGTGTAAGTGCTATCCATCTCATCTTCATCATCCAGGTCTGCAATAATCTCAAAGGGGCCCTGCAGACGAGGGCATGCGCCAGGCTTGGCAGGTCTGGCGAATACCTCAATAGGGGGTTCACCGGGAGCTCCTTCCAAGATTGAAGGCTCCTGGCTGTCAATAGACGCCATCCAAGCCATCTGCTGCTTAGCCAGAAGTCTCTCATGCTCCGAAGCCTCCTCATCGGCTTCAACCGAGGCCAACCTGTCGACAACAGCAACAGAAAGAGAAGGAATAAGAGATGGGGGGGCAGACCATTTGGACGGAAGCAACGGGCAAAGCGCATACACATCACCCTCTCTCATGCTGACCCAAAGAGTGAACGGCGACCAGCCACCACTAGCCCGCGATGCAAAACAAGCCGAAGCAACCTCCATCTCAATAGAATCAGGCGAGAACCCGGTATTTGTGGCGTTCGAAGAAGAAAAGTTCTGGTCGAGGGTAACACCATCAGCCAACTTCTTCAGATCGATATCTAAAGTGGGCTGGTCAAAAGACCAGCGGTCTGACAGGGAAAGCTCCCAAACACGGACGATGGCATCTTCAGTGACGGTCACAACACAGCCACCATCTACACCCAGAGGGTGCCAGAGAACCGAAGCAATGGCTGTCTTGGAGGTGACATGTGTGGTGGGGCCAAGAGTCCAAATCTTGGGCTTGATCGGACTGGTATCTTCGGACGTCAGGTGAGATGAGTCGGGGATTACCATGATGTGGCAAGTGTGGGTAGTAACAACAGCCAAATACTTGCCGTTAGGAGACAAGATGAGCTGACGAATGTTGTCGATAACTGGGGCTTTGATGGTCTACACTAAAGTTAGGATTACAATTTACTATTATACGATGGCCATATACAAAACATACTCTGTAGCCCTTGCCAGTGAACTCCGGGCCATTGCTTCTCGGGAAAACGTCATCCGACTCCTCAATCTTGACTGAACAGCTACGTCTAGACCTCGCTCTCTGGAAGTCTTGAGTCTCGTGCATGTCCTTCATGTAAGCCATATCACCCCAACGAATCTCCCTTCCGACAGCGACAAAGAGCTCAGTACCTCTCCGCGCAATAGTCCGACGGGGACCACTCTGGGGCTTACGGTTACTCTTTTTCTTGGTAACGTATGTAGGTCCGACATCTTGAGCAGCAGCGAAGAGCGCGCTACCGGGGCCCGTAGCCAGGTATGACGGCGTGTATGCCTTTACTTTAGGCATTGCGATGGTTTTCGTCGATTTTCGTGTAGCAAACCGGTGTTTCTGGATTGACGAATTGGTAGCAAACCGTCGCTAATGTCGTCGGTATGAGTTGAGGTCGATAGAAGGTTTGCGACAAATGGTCGGTAGACGGCCGGGTTGAAGTCGAGATATCAAAGCGAACGAAAATACTGCCGTGACAAGAACTCGCGTCCAAAGGAATGAACCAAGTAAACAGTAAAAAATGGACAACAGGCAGCTCTAGTTGATACTAGAAGTCGATAAAAACTATGCTAGCCTGCTCCAATGATGAAGCTTGTGTGATCAAAGAAGTTCCAGAAAAAAAAGAGCAAACGTCAAGACCTGATGTGGAAAGCTCCACGCTAAGCTGACCCTAGCACTTTAAAGCTATAGGCGGTACAAAATCCAATGATGCTCTGATTGATCCAAAAACCCAAGTAAATAAAATTTACCCGTGGATAAACCGCCTGGAAAACGCGACTGTTTCCATAGCAAATGCGCACTATGCGATGCGCCAAAAAGGCAAAGTCAACTAAACCTTGCAAGAAAGTGATGCTTGCTACATTATAGGTAACTGCCCTTCCAGTTGACTCTGATATCTTCGAAACGTCTTTACCCATTGGGAAATCATTATCTTTATCATCCTTTGACACAGTTCAGAATGGCGATCACCCGTAGCACCGTCGAGAGATTAGACCAGCCTAGTGCTTACTATTTGAGTGAGGTTAGTTCAAAATAGGTTGCGCATGCGACGGCGCATACAGTCTGGTGTTCACAGAAAGTATACTAACATATTATATACGTAGTCGAAAAAGAGACATCGCCGTGGCGATCGCGATAGCCCCGAAGTTAAGGCACCAGTGGAGGATCCTCTCGCCAATTCTACCACTCTCTACGTTGGTAACCTGTGAGCTTGACCCCCAATTTCATACAGACTACCCGGATCGATTACGCTAACACTCCCGTGTCCATAGTTCCTTTTACACTACCGAAGAACAAGTCTACGAACTTTTTTCGAAATGCGGTGAAATCAAGCGTATCGTAATGGGCCTTGATCGCTTCAAGAAGACCCCTTGTGGTTTCTGCTTTGTCGAATATCATACCCACGATGATGCTCTTGACTGCATGAAATATGTTGGTGGCACTAAACTCGATGAGCGTATTATTCGTTGTGATTTAGATCCAGGATTCGAAGAGGGTCGTCAGTTCGGCCGTGGAAAGTCGGGTGGCCAAGTTCGTGATGAGTATCGCGAGGACTTCGATGAGGGTCGTGGTGGCCTGGGAAGATCACTTCAGTCTGAGAGAATGCGGGATCACGAGCGGAGAACACGGGAACCAGAACAGGAGTATGATTCGAAGTACCAGCGGTAGAGAAGGATCACATTCATTTAGCAGTTGCAATGAGGGCTTGACATGTTATAAATTGATTCATCTATCTAGAGTTCCCGTTTCCTTTAACCCTGGGTCAAGAAAAAGATGCAAGGCGTCGTTGCGTCGACCGGAAGCCCGTTGGCGAAAGGATCAGTGGCCGGGTCACACTTGAGCGAACCGAGGGTGATCATAGTCCGGTCAAGCTTATAAGTGTTAACTAACTTCTCCATAAGTTTGGTGGCAAAGAGACTGTCTTTGTCGACCACGGTCACCATAGTCCAATCATGGGGGCCACGCTGGTCACAAACAGCAGCGATTCCAGTATCATCTGCAAATGGGACACAGGATTCTTTGTCACTGTTAAGAGGGTGACTACTTTGACCAACCACCAAATGGACACCAGACGCGCGCAGAATGGCACCGATGCTGTAGAGACGGAGAGAGTCAAGAACAGTCTTTTGAATATCATCTTGAGTCACGTTCTGAGCATTTCCCATGAAGGCACCATCCACCAGAACACCAGCAATTCCATCAGTTGCAGTGATAGGGGCGTCGATGAGAGAGTTGAATGTGGCCGAGATTTGTTGCTGGTAAGCAGTGACAATCTTAGCCATGGAAGTAGACACGTCAGACCAGGCAACAAATGCATCAACCGTGGGAGGTTTGATTAAGGTGTTGAGAAAGGTGAGGCCCTTGCTGGCACCACTGGTTACAGTACCAATACCACCAGTAGACGGCACAACGCTCAGAACCATGGAGAATACTTTGATGAAATCCTTGAGCGGTGTGATCTCGTCATTGGGCTTAGGCCAGAGATCTCTGACTAAACCAGGCAACTCCAGTCCAATAATAGAGGAAGCAAAAGTGACAGCCGTGTTAATGGAGTTCATGTAAGAGTTCCAGTTTTGCATGGCCAATAAGGCGTACCAACCAGGAGTATCAACAGGAAGGCAGGGCTGACCAGCATTACAGAATTTGTCCAATCCACAGAAAAAGTTGGGGGCTCCGAGAGAAGCAGAAAACTCTTGGATGTTGTTACTCTGCTTTTCGGTGACATTAGCCTTAACCCAGTCTACAATGAACTTGTCCATGTTCTGCTTCGTCCAGGTGTCTGGGGTGAGGTCATCAATCTGGCACTCATCCGTCGGGGTGCTGGTAGGAGCAGTAGATGCCGGGTTAGATGAGACCGGTGCAGATGAAGCTGGGGCTGAGGAGGCAGGCTTGGAAGACGCCGGAGCAGAGGAGGCTGGGGCCGAGGAAGCTGGGGCCGAGGAAGCCGGCTTAGAAGAAGCCGGAGCAGAGGAAACTGGGGCCGAGGAAGCAGCTGAAGAAGCAGCTGAAGAAGCCGGTTTAGAAGACGCAGCCGCTGAAGATGAGGCAGGCTTTGAGGTAGTAGCCTGACGTCTCAACATAACCTGGTCCAAATTCTGAAGGGCCGGAGTCTGAGCAGGTCGGACAGTGACTACTGCCTCACTATCAGCTCTAGCAAGAATAGGACCGGCGGAGACGAGGCTTAGGCCACTAAGGGCGGCGATGAATGTTGAAGAGCGCATGTTGCAGTTAAGTTGAAGTTAATAGAAATGTGGTGAATGAGCGTTGAAGGTAATGAAGTCAATGTCGAATGGAATAGGTAATGAATAGTAGTCAAATCCGAACCAGCCGGTTTGTTGAGAAAAGAATGCAAGAATGAAAAGGCCGGATACGGCAGTGGTGGTGATGCAGTTGATGATGATAATGAAAGTCTTTTCTGTTCGATATGACATGGCGGGTCTCTTCCTTATATAGACGGAACTCCTTCGATCTTTGTACCTGATGGAAGCCTGTTGAACTACCCACTCCCCAAGCCCGTCTCTATTTCAGACACTCTGACACCACATGATCGAGCCATTGCCAAACTGCCGAACCAAACTGCCTAAATCCTTAGATAATGCTCCTGGTTACTAGATACACTTTGCTGCTTCAAAGGGCACGTTCCCACATACCGGCAGATCTGAACCCGGGGTAATACCAACCCCATCTTCGCAATCCATATCGTCCCGTGCCCCATCCCGGCTATTTCTAGATCTAGGCAAACACAATCCAGGGGCTTTCAAGCCCTCACATGTGATAACCTATGCCGTGTTTGACAGATACACTTGGCGGCTACTACATGCGGAACTAGTACTCGGTGCCTCTGGTACATAGAGCGCTATTGCCATCATCCATTATGATCTTGTGTATCACGAGAATCTATAACAAAACTTGAACGTATGGTTTCTTGTTAATATGTCGGTATGTCTATATCTCGTAGTTCCATGACATGTCCCGCGAAGAGAAATATATTTGCAACTTTTACTATATGGACTACAGTATACCGGTGTCAGCTGTCAATCTTGTCCAAATAAACTTAAAGTATATTGCTGATATGCATTGACATCGTTCCTCACTCAAATATTCTCTTGCAACCAGCAAAACGTGTGCTCGGTCTCGTTTCACGGCCCGGAATAGTGCACGGCTCCTAGAAAGCTAAAGAATTTCTCGACAGATCTAAGTTAGATCGGCTATTTGTAAAATTGTAACACACCACAAGAATGTACACTTCCTCTCTTGGCCACACAGACCATCTAACTAGACACTAATTTGGACTGCTCGTCTCTATCAGAAACGCTTCCTACTTATTCGATTTGCCAAAAATGGTAATCATTGTATGCCCGGCCAAGTTTATGCGCTTCGCTGCCAAGTCAGCTAGCCTGATACACGTGTTTTCCAGTGGGCAATCAGAAACTTGGGAAATGAACGTCCCGTAATTCACGGTTTATCCGTCAAACATTTGGATATTCATAACCCCAAATATTGGTATCAAAGACATATACATATGTACATACGTTCATCAAAAAGACGATTAAAAGGATAAATATCTTGAACATTAATATGGTAGTCTACATTTCTAAAAGTATCTAGACGCTCTGAATTTATCCTTGGGTGAGGAAAAATATGCAAGGTGTCGTGGCGTCAATCGGGAGCCCGTTGGCAAAAGGATCAGTTGTGGTGTCACACTTGAGCGAACCGAGGGTGATCATGGTCCGGTCAAGCTTATAAGTGTTAACTAACTTCTCCATAAGTTTGGTGGCAAAGAGACTGTCTTTATCGACCACGGTCACCATAGTCCAGTCATGTGGGCCACGCTGGTCGCAAACAGCAGCGATTCCAGTATCCTCTGCAAATGGGACACAGGATTCTTTGTCACTGTTAAGAGGGTTGCTACTTTGACCAACCACCAAATGGACACCAGATGCACGCAGGATGGCACCGATGCTGTAGAGACGGAGAGAGTCAAGAACAGTCTTTTGAATATCATCTTGAGTTACGTTCTGAGAATTGCCCATGAAGGAACCCCCTGCCAAGACGCCGGCAATTCCGTCAGTCGCAGTGATGGGGGCATCGATGAGAGAGTTGAATGCGGCCGAGATTTGTTGCTGGTACGCAGTGACAATCTTGGCCATGGAAGTAGACACATCAGACCAGGCAACAAATGTATCAACCGTGGGAGGTTTGATTAAGGTGTTGAGGAAGGTGAGACCTTGGCTGGCACCACCAGTGACAGTACTAACGGCACCAGTAGCCGGTACAGCACTCAGAACCATAGAGAACACCTTGATGAAATCCTTGAGCGGGGTGATCTCATCATTGGGCTTAGGCCAGAGATCTCTGACCAAACCAGGCAACTCCAGTCCAATGATAGAGGAAGCAAAGGTGACGGCCGTGTTAATGGAGTTCATGTAAGAGTTCCAGTTTTGAATAGCCAATAAGGCATACCAGCCGGGAGTATCAACAGGAAGGCACGGCTGACCAGCATTACAGAATTTGTCCAATCCACAGAAAAAGTTGGGGGCTCCAAGAGAAGCAGAAAACTCTTGGATGTTGTTACTCTGCTTCTCGGTGACATTAGCCTTGACCCAGTCCACAATGAACTTGTCCATGTTCTCCTTCTTCCAGGTGTCCGGAGTGAGGTCAGCAATCTGGCACTCTTCCGAGAGACTGCCAGTAGCAGAATCTGGCTCGGAAGAAGCGGCTGTCGACCCAGCAGGCTTAGATGATGTAGCCTGGCGTACGAACAAGGCTTGTTCCATACTCCTCAGACCTGGGGCCGGGGCTGGGACAGATGTTAATTCCGTCTTCTGAGGCATTCGGTCGAGGATAGGCCCGGCAGAAACGATTTGGATGCCGGTAAGAGTGGCGATGAAAGTGGAGGAACGCATGATTGTAACGATTGAAAAAGTAGCGATTCGAGAGAGAATGAATAGAGCGAAGAACACAAGAATGGGGATAGAAACCGACACAGTAGGTAATGAATGTAAATCAGAACTAAGCCACTTGAGCTACTGATGTATGGATACAATAATGAGGTAGCTTTGATGGTCAATAGAGAGGATGTTAGTGATGAGAATGAAAACTAAGTATATGAATCAAAAAGATAGAATCTTCACCCATACTTATAGATTCCTGGGATTACGGACATCTATGTAGTGATAACCTACCCGGACTCTTCGGGCAAGAATACGTCCGATCTTAGTCTATCTGACAGACATCTTCGATGTGATCTACCCCACAAACTGTGGTTCGGTTTCTGTAAGACGATTCGTATATACATAACTATGTATACACATTTCGGGACCTGATACTATTCACATACGCCCGGGGTCATAACAGCTGCCTAGACGTCTCTGATCTAATATCAACAAGCATACAAAACAAAGAGTTTTGGGTACTAATAAACACCTATGTTGTGTTGATCAACTCACATCAGAAGTATCCGAGGGGTGTTTCCACGGTACGGCTGTATGTACATGCCTAGATCGTCTCCTATATTATCCCCGACTACGTTTAAACTTGGAGCTAAAGCAAAGACCAAGAGTTTATATGTTGTAACGCATGACTTGATGTACATATATCCCACATACCGACACAGATCACTTCAGTTTTGTGAACTATGCATGCTACCAGTAAGTACTATGACTGATGATGTTATATATCAATTACCTGACTCGGATGTCGTTCACGCCTCACTTTCATTAGTCATTATTCACTTTCTCAAAAGTCACGTACATTTTTCGTCACCTGGGCGATCCCTAAGTTCGTCGGGTCATAAACGCGGGATATCTACGGCAATTCTTCATCGCAATGAATCTAACAATCCACATGCACGGGCCCGACTCAAATCAACCCAAGTATCTCGTGGTCTCAATAACCGTAAAACAACACTCAAGGCACCAGTCTATCTCGCAGCCTAGCTAAAGATGTGCATAGGTTTAGGAAAACAATACGGTTCGACGTCGATCTCGTCTGGCCCGTACATAACAAATCAAACATGTGCATTGATACCCCCAACTCAACATGTCGTCATGTAGTCTTGGCAGGTTTCATAGCCATGTATGGCTTCACCACAATGATGACATTTCATTAGTGGCAACCTATTACTATTTAGGATCTTTTGAGTTAGGTTTGTTCGGCCCTTACCGAGAGTTAGATCAAGTTTAACATGTAACCTTGTTACCATCCTGGCTCACCACACTGTTGTTCAGCGTTTCGGTCATTGTTAGGGTCGAGGGTCTAAGCCTGGGCGTCTAAACGTCTAAAAACACATTGTATGGCATTCTGGATAGAATAGCCGAGCTATGATCTGCAAACATGGTGTATATGGATATATGGACCCAAAAAACCGTAAGGTGGGTTGATACAGATGTAGAATCATGGAGAACCATCCGGGTCAACAGGCACCTTTTTCATACGAACTGGGTTCGTTACAATTACTGGCATCTAGCGCGCGGAAAATAATCTTTTAGCAACATGAAACTCGGCAGTTCATAGCTATATACAAATGCCTTCGCAATGTAAACACAGAACCACGCATTTGCGGAGCATCGTAACGTTTTATCAAAGTCGCCACCATGATTCCGTAGATACGACGACCTGAGCCCCACCTTAACCAGCGGCCGAGTCACGTGAATATGACGGTTCCGCAAGGTGGGGTTATTGCATCGCCACTGCCTTCTATTGAGTTTATGGTTCTCCAAAAAAGCTCCCCACTTGATTTCTCTCTTGTCTCAACTCCAACAACTACAGTTCACTTACACACGATGTCCTCCAAACATTTCGTCAACGACCCGACCTATTTGGTCAACTCGGCTCTCCATAGCTTAACCCTTACCAACCCCGCCGTGGCCCTTGACCCCGCGCACAAGATCGTTTATGTGCGGCCATCTTCGACGGCGAAGCCTCAGGTCTCCGTGATCAGCGGTGGTGGTTCAGGCCATGAGCCTAGCTTCGCCGGTATGGTGGGTCCGGGTATGTTGACTGCTGCCGTGGCCGGGACTATCTTTGCATCCCCCTCGACTGAGCAGATTCGGACAGCGATTCAGGGAAGGGTGAATGGCGAGAAGGGTGTATTGGTTACGATCATGAACTACACTGGTGACGTCATGAATTTTGCTGTTGCGGTTGAAAAAGCGCGCGCTGCGGGTATTGATGTCGATATGGTTGTTGTGGGTGACGATGTTGGCGTCGGAAGAGAAAAGAGTGGAAAGGTAGGCCGCCGCGGTATTGCTGGAACTGTTCTTGTTCACAAGATATCCGGCGCTCTTGCTGCCACCGGTGCGCCTCTCGCGGATGTCGCTCGTGTAGCTCGGTTGACTGCCGATAACCTTGTCACTGTCGGTGCTAGTCTTGACCATGTGCATGTTCCCGGACGTGCATCTGAGGCCGAAGGAGATCCTTTGGCTGCGGGTGAGATTGAGCTCGGTATGGGTATTCACAATGAGGCAGGTAGCGGACGTATCACAGCTAAGTTGCCTGAATTGGTAACTGAGATGTTGAGACAGCTCCTGGACCAGACCGACAAGGATCGGGCGTTCGTTAAGGTTGATTCAGAAGAAGTTGTACTGATGGTGAACAACTTGGGTGGTGTGAGTGTCCTTGAGCTGGGTGCTATCACTAGTGAGGTTGTTACACAACTGGCGGGCACCCACAATATCAAGCCCGTGCGAATTTTGAGTGGCACTTACATGACCAGTCTTAACGGCATGGGGTTCAGCATCACTCTTTTGAACACTGTTCCCACCGGTATCTCTGGCCAGTCTATGGTCACTCTCTTGGACGCTCCCTGCCAGGTTAATGGCTGGACTCCCCCTGTTAGCCCTGAGATTTGGAACTCAAACAACACGGCTGTGTATGATGTATCCCTCGAGTCTAAGACGTCGGATATCAAGCCATCAGGTGTAACTGTCGACACTGCCGTGGTAAAGACGGCTTTGGAAAATGCTTTACACAAGGTTATCGAGGCTGAGCCTGAAATCACCAAGTATGACACTATTGTGGGCGATGGCGACTGTGGTACGGGTCTCAAGCGTGGTGCCGAAGGTAAGTCGTCATATTTATCAATCACCTCATCACTCATCTAACACAATATTAGCTGTTCTCGGTCATCTGGCATCGACCCCTCTCACTGGCGACATTGTTTTGGACCTTGCTTCTATCGTCCCAGTGGTAGAAAACACTATGGACGGCACTTCAGGTGCTCTATTCGCCATCTTCCTTAACGCCCTTACCGCTGCTTTGCGCACCCAGCCTGCCGGACCCGCTGACAACAAGGTGTGGGGCACTGCGCTTAAGACGGCCCTGCAAGCTCTATCCAAATATACACCAGCTCGCCCTGGCGATCGTACTCTGGTGGATGCGTTGCAACCGTTTGTCGATAGTGTTGCTACAGGCGGGCTGAAAGAAGCTGCAGAGGCGGCGAGAAAGGGAGCCGAGGGCACTAAGGGTATGAAGCCTGGATTGGGCAGAGCTGTTTACGTAGGCGGTGACGGTTATGACCGGGTTCCGGACCCCGGCGCCTATGGTCTGTCCTGCTTCTTCCTTGGCTTGGCTGGCTTGTCTCAGTAGAAATTCACATTTACGAGTCACATGATATTGAAATAATTTTTTTATGAACAAGCAGAAAATCAAACTCGCATGTCCCGTCAATGAATTGCAGCAAAATTTAAACAAGCGATCAAGAAATAGACAAACATAAACGTAAAAAAGAAAACAGGTCCAATCGGCATGTCGGCTTTACCTCAGACCGCATATGCGGACCTCATATCCGGCGTTTATTCCTTAATCCACCATGGACATAGGATAGAGTCAAAACATTAAGACCAGACATGCCATAGTAAAAAGCCGCAGCCTCTCCATTTTCCATTAGTGGCCCCCAAGAGTCGTAAAGGAGGCTGTCAACACGTGTAAACCCGGAACGTAATAAAACATATGCTTCCTCTAACTCAACAGCACCATGATGACACTGTCACCGCGCAGGAACCTATGAAAATAAATGTTAGCTGTTGCTCATCCCGGTACATGAATCTCATGCACTCAAAACCTACATCTTGCTGATAAAACGATCCTTGTTCACCGGTCTACCCTTCTTGCCATTGGCCAACCGCGGCGTCTCAGTCCACATCTCCTTGACGTTCTCCAACACCATGTTGCAATGTCTGTCAAAAGCCTTGACGCGCGCAAGGAGCTTCCGGTTGTTCCGGATCGAAATGAGAACCTGTGTGTGGCTGCGCACAGCAGTCTGGAGGATGGAGAGGGGGCCAGCGCTGAACTCGTGTTCCTCAAGTTGCGCAATCTCGTACTCACTATATAAACAAGGCGGTTAGGTTAGCAACACTCAGTAGTACGGGTAACATGGAAGGTGGGCTTACGTGAGCTCTGAGCGAGGCTTGGTGAGAAGATCTCTATCAGATGAAGATTGTTAGCTATATATTCGAAAGTGTGAGACTGGGTTGCACGAACTGGAGCTTGGCGTCGGACATGGCGGGCTATCTGGGGAATTGGTCGCGGTGGCGGTGATGGGCGGGTTGGTTTTCGGGCGGATCGGGAAGGCTGAAGGCGGGAGACGCTTATTGCTTCACCAAACCTTTTAGCGGATTGGACAAGGCTGCGAACTCATTGGCAGAATCTCAGGCGGTGAAGCCTTTTTATACCCCTGTCAAGACAACACATGGGGTTATATAGGGTTATATTATGGGAGACGAAATCTTGGCTTGGTTTTGAGGTTGTTCGAATTGATGTATGTATTACCACATGATCGCAGGTGTGTATACACACCCGAAAATGCTTGAAAAGGATGTTACCTTTCTTTGTTAGAAGTTGTATCTTTTGGAAAATGTGATATAGTAATGTCCGATACTCCGAACTCTCACATTATCGATGACATCATTAAACGTCTAGAACCGAAGCGCCTAGATATATTATGCCGGTCTCAATGTAACCTACTCGTCACATCTCACCCCGAAGTGTCATTACTCGGCCCATGAAGTCATTTGGTTCGTCGTGACACATGCAACAAACGGAATCGCAAATGCTCAATACCTTTCATTCGTCTCTCTGCCCAGACAACCAGCCACACCAAACGCGCACTTTCTTCTTTCGGCTCAACACCCACCTAATGGCGTATCTGCAAGGCCGATCCCACCGCACTTTCCAGGCGGGCAACCCCCTTGGTCGCCGAACATACATAATGTGCAGGCATAACTGGCTAGCGAAACGACCATGAAGCCGACACTTGCACATGTTTCTATATATGAATGTGTGTGCGCTCTTCGCGGCTACAAACTGCTCCGCGCCACTTCCGTTGCACTTATCAGACTAGGAACAACGATCATTGGAGGATCTTGTCCGGGGTGTATATTTCACCTTTTATTGTAGTACACAGAAGTGTGCTTGCATGCATACACACAAAGGGATGCGCTTGGTGACCGTCTCGACCAGTTTTCTGGGAAGAGGATGCGGCAGAATATGTGAGATGCACGGGATATCGACCCGCCATGGCCTGATTTTCTTCAAATCTTTGTAACCACAGCTCCCTAGAGCACCTGTAGAGACGCAGTATCACAAAGGCACATGGTGGCTGCGGTGGGCTTTAAGGTGCTCTTTTGGGGTGACTCTCCTGGGCGTTGTGAGTCTGGCGTAAGTATGTATATGACATGTCGTCTTTTTGCTTCAAACACACGGACCATTGGGCTTATTTGTACAATGGGGCGTTGCGTAATAAACTCGGACAGCGGCGGAAAGGATGTTTTACTGCTACATTCCGAAGCCCTCTGGATACATATATCTTCACTGCATGTTCTTGGTTTCCAGTAGCCGTTATCATTTGACAAGCCATTGTTGTCTGGTCAATCGCCCGTTTCCTCCGCCTGACATGTCGCATATTGGTGGTTATATTATGCGTATTATCATAGCTTCTATCCCACCATCCATCGCATAACTGGGCGTCATTTTGCAAGCCCAGCTCCTAACCGTCATCCAGCTACCCGAACCTTGGTGTTACACCCAACACCCTAGAAATCCTATGGTAACCCTAACCACGGGTCGATATCGTAGGTCGAGGGCCAAGCAATTTAGTGACAGGGCCTCGAGTGAGTTTACAAAATCCCGGGGGTACTTTGCGTCAATGTTGCTTTTTAACTGACATTTGTCCGTTTTGTCATACAACTATATGTTCCAAGAGGGGCATATTTCTCTTTTGTTTTGCATGCTCAAGCAAACGGAACCATATGCTCTTTTAAGCTTCACGCACCAGATTCAGGTTTTCGGATTTAGAGATCGAGGGAGCGGGCGTTTGATCTCTAGATGGTGCTCCTTGTTCACACCTACAAACGGATCAATCGTGATTGATTTTGTCTATGATCGAACTATCATAAACTGAGTGCAGTTGTGTAATCCCAGCTTCCTCTTTGTTCCCGGGTTGCCTCTTTTTATCTATCGCTTCTATCAACAGTCAGTCACACAGATTTCCCTATCTTCAAACGGGTTTGACAAGATTTGGTGACATTCCTGAACAAGTTTGGCCAAGGTATGTTCCTGGTTCACTCATCACCACGTTCTTTTTCCCCTGAGATCAACGTGGCGGGCTATTCCCTCCCGCTTTATGAGTCCCGACTCTAGCGAGCCAAGACTTTATCATAGGCGTGTTGAAAGCACCCCCACTCGGTCGCTTTCATCACAGTGATCATCAAATCCCGTCACCCTCGTCCGTCACATAACAAATGGCTGTAGCCACGGCATTTGGCGCCAGCCACAAACCAGACGGGTATAAATATCACCAGTGTATACAACGGCGGTGTAAGTCATGGTCTTCTATGTGCAAAGGCCAAATCCCTGGCTTGCTACCTCGTGTGTCATGTACGTTCTTTGCCTGTGGTTCTCTCCCCCACGGGCCAAAATTGGTTGCCATGTCGGCCGCGGTATGGGCACTTGGCTTCATACAATGGCGCCCAGTGGCGGTCAGCGACATGGAGCCACCTGTGTTTATATTGTCCGACAGCCCCATTTCTTTGCTCGTTGGCCCCGCCTGTTATGTGTACATACAGATATACACAACCTCATTGTCACGTCCTGGCTATATGCCCCCCTGCCTTGCTATACACCAAAACATGGCTTACCCTGTTGTACTGCATATATGTACATATGTCTGTCCCCACCTCTGTTGCCTACTAACCTGTTTCTAGATATCCAAAGTGTTTTTGTCTCTGCCAAGCAGGAACTCACACCGACTGTGAGGCTTACCACTGACAGATTGCTTGCCGAGAAGTAAACATAGTTTCTGCTGTCAGTCTGGCTTACATCACAATACTGTATCATTATGGGATACCACATAGAGGTGGTCGGAGATAATGGTAGTGTGGTGCCTGATGTCATCATTGACCGACACACGGAGTATTGTGCCCCAGATATCCCAGAAATCAATGCAAGCAGTGAGCTCCAATTGGGCATTATGACTAGGACTGCTGTCCCGAGCCCGGTGATTCGGCGCATCTATCAGGGCAGGGTCAGATCGCCAGATCATAATGATATTATATATATCGGCGTAAGTCATAGAGTGCCATCTTTACGATCTATGGGGTCAGTATGAACTGACTTTTGTGACAGGACCATTTTATTCAAGTCAACGAAATGCGACCGGATGGCCAATTGTATGAAGTAGCAAGAAAGGACGATTTTGACCAAAGGATACAGCACTCGGTCATTTTTGGGACATACTTTGAACCAAGTTGCGAAGACGAGGCTGCGCCAGATTTCCCACCACTAGAAGTGCCAGTAGACGCGAAATACGTCTCACCATCATGTAGTGCTTTTGTTAACTCCGACAATGTGGGAGATCTTCCACCACAAATGGTCCTCCTAGTCCTTGAGGGCGAACTCGTCTTTTTGTTCTTGGCATTAAACGGAGACAATCTGGAGTTTAAGTTTACCAAGGTACCACTACCCAGGAATGACTCTTATCCAGCGGAAGAGACGCAAGTCATGAATCTTTCTATTGACCCAAAATCTCGGTATTTGGCGGTGTCGTATGTGGCATCTGGGTTCTGTGTCATGCAATTGGAGCCATGGGATGTTCTGAATCAAAGATGGAAGGAGCAGGCAGAACTATCACCCGTCAAGAGTCTCCGAGTCCGGGCAACAAACAATTACGTCATGCACATTGACTTTCTCCATCCCGACAACGGCTATCGAGCAAATCCCATACCTGGTCTTGAGCCCATTCCTGAAAATATGCGGGATCCCGACTTGGTTATTCTCATGCTTGTTCTTGTTCGGAAACGTGTAGCGAGGTATACAACCTATGATTGGAAGAACAACGAATCACTGAAGGATGCACTCTCTGCCCGACGAGTAGCACATAGCGTGGACACTGAATATCAGATGCCTGTCATGATTATTCCTTTGACGGTCCGTATGTGCTTTTGCATAGTCACTGAAACTAAGGTTGCAGTCTGTGACGGCTTAGCTCATGGGAGTCCACAGTTTCGAGCGGTTGGAGTATTACCTGTAGAACGCACAGACTGGTTCAATGGGCAAAAGGCGCCTATATGCACGGCGTGGTCGCGGCCAGTAAGAACAGAGACTTTTTACCAAAAACGAGATAACATCTATCTTGGCCGGGAAGACGGTGTGGTCAACTTTGTGGAGTTTAGTGCTGATAGTGTGGTCACAGTAACAGTGGCTATTGGATCGGTAAGCTTAGAGACTAGTATCGATACGGCCTTTAGTTGCGTCACACTTGGATTTGATGATCATCTTATTCTTGGAGGTGACTGTGGCAACGGGAGTGTCTGGTCTGTTCCTCCACGTACCAACGCAAAACTTCAGGGCTATATTCCCAACTGGGCCCCAGCTCTTGACATGGCGTCTACGGATAATACGGCGCAATGGGACAAGTGTGTCTCTAACAACGGCAGACGAGCCCTCCCATGGTACGACACCAACCATAGTATTAGTGCAGAAGTTGCCAGTAACGGTCTCTTCACGGCTTCTTGTAAGGGATCCAACGGCGCATTGACGGAACACCGAGTTGGCATCCCCGCTACTATTGTTGCTGACCAATACCATCCATTGGTCCGACAAACTTGGGTAGTCCCAGAATGGATTTCGCCTATCTCAGGAAATGATGGACCAGACGTCTCTGATGCTATAAAGATAGCGGGAGGAGAACCACAACCGTTCTACGTATTGGCGTCCAGTCGAGATCAGTCAAATTTGTTGATGGTATCAACTAACAAGGAAGGTTATCGGCACTGGGATACAGCAAAAACTGATTTCTTCGATTTGATGTCGCGGACGTTAGACGTGGCATACACAGAAGAACGGACCGTGTATCAAGTTACCGAGCGGTCAATTGTCATGTACTCGGATGGTGCTCGGTAAGTGAATTGTGGGCGTTAAACATAGTAGTCATCTGTACTAACTAGTCTATAGGAGACTCATTGATCTGTCTGAAATCATAGATCACCAGGACGTATTTGTGTCCAGTGCATCCATAAGTCAGGACTATATTGTCTTGGCTGCTAATGCTGGAATACACTCAGAACTAGTTGTTATCCGGATTGCGGGTCTTGAGTATGAGATCATTGGAAATGTTCCTACACCAGGAGAGATTACCTGTCTTCACATTGGCCACATCAACGGTAATGACTATGTCTTTGCGGGGTTGCAACGGGACATGAATACCGTTTCAATGGCTCTGTATAAAATAAATGACGGTGGTTTAATGCAGCCACCTGCAGTCGAGTACAAGATTACTCGTGATGTGACGCCCCCAACGGAGCCTGTTCATGTTGAGGCCTTCTATAGCATCAAACAGGTCTATATGTCTGACCGGTCTACCGTACTCGTTGGTGGCACACGGGCAGGATTTGTCGTTTCAATTACACTTGATTCGAAAACCCTGAAATGTCTCTGCCTTTCAGTCAAGCGAATCGGGGTGTTGCCGACATCTTTATCAATCCTGCCAAGTCAACACAAACCCGGAAAAACATGTCTTCTGGCAGTTTCTGATTCCACGATACTACTTATGGATGACTACACGGAACGGGTTAACGGCCAAGGCGAGTTCCGTCGAATTGCGCAGGTGTTACCTAAAAACGCGTTTAGCTTGGATCTACACGCAACAACGATTCATACAGTCACTTTGGTCCCTAAGGGTATCCCGTCTAGCTGTTCTGATAATTTTGGTATTATCATGGTCATTGACAACAAACTGGTCTTTGCTGAGTTGGCAACCCGGATTCAGCCTGTTCCCCGTCAATGCAAAACCCAGGGCGCCCCAAAACGAATCATTTATTCCCAGTTTCTCAACTGTCTAATCGTCTCTGTTGTGCGCGAAAATAGAGCTTTCCTCAGATTCATGGACACCCAAACAGGGAAAGATCTGACATATCCTGTTAGCAGTGATGAAAGAACACAGACCCTGTTTGTTAATGGTCTTGGTGTAGATAACGACCGGATTCTGTGTTTGCGAGAATGGGTAGTCGAGCGCGGTCGTCAACGATGGGTTTTCATTCTTGTAGGCACAAAAAGTGGGCGATTATTGGTGATTAAGGCTGTTCGCGAAGAAGATCCTGGTGACCCAAGCAAGCAACGAGTTCGCTGCTGGTTACATTTCCGGCTTCCACCTGGGGATTCACCAATATTCAGCATCTACACACGCGATGACAACATTTTCTACGGCTGTGGAACCAAGCTGGAATGGATCCAACTCGATGCCGAAAAACGGAGTATTGTCCCAAGAGCACAGGCTGTTTTAGACAAGCCAATAGCTGTGATTGATGGGTTCCGCGGTCGAATCGCTGTCATGACGAACGGACATATGATGGTCTATTATGCTGCTGATCATAGCAACGGTGAATATAGTCTCAGGGTGGAAAAGGGCGAGGTCATGGAAGGACCTGGCAGTAGTTTATTTTCTATCGGGCCTGATGATCGTCAGGAGGAGTCCTTCCCACTGATGCTGTTTGCTGATAGACAGCATGATCTTACTGGGCACTGGAATAGTAAGTGTGCTGAACTCACTAGTAAAACCATCTTTCGCGTTGGTCTCCCTGGCGTCATCCGTAAAATATGCCGAGCCAAAACGCAGCGCATGTGGAACCAACGGTGGAACAGGCCACGATTTGGCCGTATCCCATCTTCGGTAGACGACGCGGAGGTTTTTGGACTCTCTATCAATGGTTCTATTCAGCATATTACATTGCTTGACATCCATGCTTGGCATGTCTTGTATCTGATGCAAAAGATGGCATTGTGCAACAAGCTCATATGCCCATTCACCACGTGGGTAGATGATCATAGCACTAAAACAATGGCCGAGTTAAGGCCACCGTCTACCACTATTGATTTGATGCATATTGATGGTAATGTCTTGCAGAGAATTCTCACACTGCAGGCACTAGAAAGCGTCTTTTCTACTGAGGCTTCACGAAAGCTTCTGTACGAGTATCTTCGAGGTGTTGATAAAGGCAGATGGGTCACGTGGGAAGATGGTTTGGGGACAAGCGGTGATGTTGATCGCTTTAAGGATTTGTACTTCGAGCTGGCATATGATATGCTCGAGTACTATTTCAGACCTGTACTTTAATATTTTTCAGGAATGGTCTATGTTGTTTAATATATCTACTTGTGTTACGTTGTTGATACTGAATACCTGTATTAGGAAACCCATTAAAAGACAAGGTCAAGGCTCGTTGGAGTTAATGCAGTTTTAGATGTGCCAGGTTGCACATGGCAAGGATGGAGACGCACAAAAAAGCCAATCTGTGAAAATTAAATTTCAACCTAGTTAGGGTTATCCGGATTGAGGTCAACATCATCATGATGTCATCCATTGTGTTTATGCTCTTTGGTATTACAAACCTTTGATTATTATGACAAAGATACTTCTTAGTTGAAATTTTTTTGCACTATAGTTTAGCTTGGACAACTTAATGGTATGAGAGGCCAAACCTATGGGTTCCTGGTAGGAATATCAGATAGTATGTACGTAACTACATCTGTACGTAGACATAGTGTTACTAATAACGTGTGCCACCTGGAATATCGGGTTCTCACCACCGCCTTATTACCCGATTTCTAAAGATAAAACACTTCTGTGAACTGCCCCTTTCCCGTGATATAAAGTACTAGCCGTTACTCTACCACTTCACTTTCACTACAAAAAGACAACGCTTCTGTCCTAGCCGTTGGTTTCTCCCCCAGCCCAACATCAAAGCACAAAATCCTTGACCGCCCAATTGTATCCAATTATACCCACTTAGGCTCTGTCCTTTCCAGATTGAGCGCCTTTTTGTCCCTGGCAAATTTTCGGCACCCAGAATTAACCCCGCGGAAACGGCGCCAAACCCTTCACAAGCCAGGAGGCCAGGGGAAAAATAGTGACCCCGCCAAAGGCAGATTACTCGCAAGACTAGGGAATTTCTTGCGTCGGAGGACATCAAAGCATCACCACTACTATTGTGGCCTTGATTTTTATCCATCTATTTTTGTACCGACATTCTTAAGTGATTGTCTGATAAATTTCGCCAGCAATCGGCACAGAAAAGTCTTTCGTTTGATTTATCAAAAAGACAACCTTGACAGCTTCTTTGCTTTGTCAAGTAAATCATCACCATCCGACACCAGCGATCTCTATCTTTACGAGATCCCGGATATATCGTCTCCGACCACCGAACCCTTTCCCACGTAAACCCCAACCAACAAACCACCCAGCATGGCTCCCAAGAAGAAGGGCGGCAAGAAGGCTGCTATGGAGGACTGGGAGGCGGAGCTCGGCGAGCCCGCGCCCACTGCCCAGCCTGCCGAGGAGCCCACTGTTGATGGCGCCGAGAAGCAGGAAGGAGAACAAGAGGAGGAAGCCGGTGGTGGTCTGATGGCTCTGATGCGCCGTAACAAGAAGAAGAAGGCTGATAAGGAGGCTGCTGCTGCCCCGCCGCCACAGCAGGAGCCTGGTCGTCTTCTGACCAAGGCCGAGAAGGAAAAGCTCAAGAAGGAGCGTGAAAAGCAACGCAAGAAGGAACAGGTATGGCTGCTGCTGATTTTATACTAAATCGTTGTTTTGCCTAAAGATAATCTGCTAACTTATTTTTCTTTTGTCACCATAGGCTGCCGCCAAGAAGAACAAGGGTGGTGCCGCTCCCGCTCCCGCTCCTGTCGTCGCCCCCAAGGAGGAGGTCAAGGTGGAGGCCCCCGTTGTTCAAGTTGCCGAGACTGGCGGTCCCAAGAAGAAGATCCCCGCCCACCTGCGTGCCATTCAGAAGCAACAAGAGGAGCTCCGGAAAGCCCAGGAGGCTGCTGCTGCCGCTGAGGCGGCCGAGAAGGCCCGCATTGAGGAGCTGGAGCGCAAGGAGGCCGAGGATGCTAAGCGCCGTGAGGAGGTCAAGGCTGCCAAGAAGCAGCGTGAAAAGGAGAGAATCGAACAGCTCAAGAAGGAGGGCAAGTTCCTGACCAAGGCTCAAAAGGAGGAGAAGGCTCGCAACGAGCGTAAGCTCCAACAGATGTTGGCTGCCGGTATCAAGGTTGGTGCCATGGAGGACGAGGAGAAGGAGAAGACCAAGAAAAAGGATGTCCGCAAGAAGGGCCGTGGTGGTCCCACCAAGGTCGATGAACAGAAGGCTCTTGAGGAGGCTGCTGAGCGTGCCCGTAAGGAAGCCGAGGAGCAGGCCAAGATTGCCGCTGAGAAGGCCGCTAAGGAAAAGGCCGAGGCCGAGGCTGCTGAAAAGGCTGCCGCCGCTAAGGCTGCCGAGGACGACGATGTCAAGGACAGCTGGGATGCTTCTTCTGACGAGGAGGAAGAGGTCGAGGAGGCTAAGCCCGAGGTTAAGGAAGAGGAGGAGTCCGATTCTGAGTCCGAGTCTGAGGAGGCCAGAAGCTCGCGCGCTGCCGCCGAGGCTCAACGTAAGCGTGAGGCTGCTGAGCGTCGTGAGAAGGCCCACCAGGCTGCTCTTGCTGCTCGTTCCGAGGACAACCTGCGTTCGCCCATTTGCTGTATCATGGGTCACGTCGATACTGGTAAGACGAAGCTGCTGGACAAGGTCCGCCAGACCAACGTTCAGGAAGGTGAAGCCGGTGGTATTACTCAGCAGATTGGTGCCACTTACTTCCCCGTCGAGGCTATCAAGATGAAGACTCAGGTCGTGAACAAGGATGACTCCTTCCAGTTCAAGGTTCCCGGTCTGCTTATCATTGATACCCCTGGTCACGAGTCTTTCTCTAACCTGAGATCCCGTGGTTCGTCGCTTTGCAACATCGCCATTCTGGTTGTCGATATCATGCACGGTCTGGAGCCCCAGACTCTCGAGTCGATGAAGATGTTGCGTGACCGCAAGACTCCTTTCATTGTTGCCCTCAACAAGATCGATCGTCTCTACGGTTGGGAGAAGGTTGACAACAACGGTTTCCGTGACTCTCTGTCCCAGCAGGGTTCGTCCGTTCAGAACGAGTTCCGCACCCGTCTGGATGCTACCAAGCTCGCTTTCGCCGAGCAGGGTTTCAACGCCGAGCTCTTCTACGAGAACCGCAACATGTCCAAGAACGTCTCCCTGGTTCCCACCTCTGCCCACACTGGTGAGGGTGTTCCCGATCTTCTGAAGCTGCTGGTTCAGCTTACCCAGGAGCGTATGGTTGGTTCTCTTATGTACCTGTCTGAGCTCGAGGCCACTGTTCTTGAGGTCAAGGCTATTGAGGGTTTCGGTATGACCATCGATGTCATTCTGTCCAACGGTGTTCTGCGTGAGGGTGACCGAATCGTGGTATGCGGTACAGAAGGTGCCATTGTCACAAACGTTCGTGCTCTGCTTACACCAGCTCCCATGCGTGAGTTGCGTGTTCGTGGTCAGTACATTCACAACAAGGAGGTCAAGGCCGCCATGGGTGTCAAGATTTCCGCTCCTGGTCTTGAGGGTGCCATTGCTGGTTCCCGTCTGCTCGTTGTCGGCCCCGATGATGATGAAGAAGATCTCATTGACGAGGTCGAGGGTGATCTCGCCACTCTCTTCAGCCGTGTCGAGACCACTGGTCGTGGTGTGTCTGTCCAGGCTTCCACTCTGGGTTCGCTCGAGGCTCTGCTTGATTTCCTCAAGGACTGCAAGATTCCCGTCGCCACTGTCGGTATCGGCCCAGTCTACAAGCGTGATATCATGCAGACCGGTATCATGCTGGAGAAGTCTCCTGATCACGCCGTTATGCTTTGCTTCGATGTCAAGGTTGACAAGGAAGCCCAGCAGTACGCCGATGAGAACGGTATCAAGATCTTCACTGCCGACATTATTTACCACTTGTTCGATGCCTTCACTGCCCACCAGGCTGCCATGTTGGAGAAGAAGAAGGAGGAATCCAAGATGTTGGCTGTCTTCCCCTGTGTTCTTAACACCGTCGCTGTCTTCAACAAGACCACCCCCATCGTTATTGGTGTCGACGTCATCGAGGGTCAGCTCAAGATCAACACCCCTCTTGCCGCCGTCCGCACCAACAACAACGGTGTCAAGGAGATTGTTCCCATTGGCAGAGTGTAAGTTTCACTGCCCCCCCGTATTTCCATGACCTATGTAACCAAAACTAACATGTCTTCTTCTCACAGCACTTCCATCGAGCGTGACCACAAGCAGATCCCCGTCTGCAAGAAGGGTCAACCCTCGGTTGCCGTCAAGATCGAAATGGGCCACTCCCAGCCCACCTACGGTCGCCAGCTTGAAGAGCCCGACCGTATCTACTCTCTCATCTCGCGTGCTTCCATCGACTGCCTCAAGAACTACTACCGTGCCGATGTTACCAACGAGGAGTGGCTCCTCATCAAGAAGCTCAAGCCTGTTTTCGACATTGCGTAAATGTACGCCGCCCGTCTTGGCTTTTTGATGACTTAGTTCGTTCCCCTGTCTTCTCTTCTTTTCTTTCGTTGTCTTGTTTACACATGTTTTATTCAGTATTTTTTTGATTTTCTGGGGCTGCGTGGAATCCATGTTGGATGGGTAAGTGACATCTACGAGTTTAACAGTCTGATCGGTTGTGTTGTGTTCATGTGGGCTATGGAATGAATGAAATGGTCTTCTTTGTTTTTGTTTGGCTTAGATAAAACCGGGGAAGGGAAAAATACCACAATATTGATGAAGAAAAAGAACAAGCACTTACATTAATGAGCATGCTTAACACTGTAATCTTTACACACAAAGATGTTGTTTACTGATTTATTTGTATTCCTTTTTTAATCTGTCTTGCATCAGAACCAAANTGTGGGCTATGGAATGAATGAAATGGTCTTCTTTGTTTTTGTTTGGCTTAGATAAAACCGGGGAAGGGAAAAATACCACAATATTGATGAAGAAAAAGAAGCACATACATTAATGAGCATGCTTAACACTGTAATCTTTACACATAAAGATGTTGTTTACTGATTTATTTGTATTCCTTTTTTAATCTGTCTTGCATCAGAACCAAACACGCTATCTAGGATATCCTCAACAAGCAAGCCAATTCCTCAACATACAATATTCATCCCTCGTAACGCCATCCGTCTAAAACCGGATTCTCATCTTCTTTCTGTTTCCGCCTCCAATACCCCATTAATTTATTTAGGGTCCTCAGACGGGGGGGCATCAGTCATCTCCTCATCCTTCTTAGCAGCAGCCTCGGCCTCGGCGGCAGCCTTCTTAGCGGCAGCCTCAGCAGCAGCCTTCTCAAGAGCGGCCTGGCGCTCAGCCTCGACCTTCTCAAAGTAACGGCCAGTGATGGGACCAGCCATCATGCGGAGCTCCTCGTACTTGGCAATGTAGACGCTCTTAGTGGTATCCTCACCATCCTCGTACAGCCAGTCCTCGGCGGCGTTGAGGGCCTCGCGGATCTTCTCCTTCTCATCCTCAGTGGCGAGATCAGCGTACTGATCATCGAGCTTGGCACGAAGATCGTAGATGTAGGTCTCGAGCTCGTTCTTCTTCTCCTCGGTGTCGGCAACGAGCTTATCCTCGGCGGCCATGGAAGCCTCCTTGTCGGCCAGGGCGTTTCTGGTAGCATCGTCCAGGGAGTGGGTGCCCGAAACAATGGGAAGGTCACCCTTGCGGACCTGCTTCTTGACAATACGGGTCTTGGGACCATCAGTCTTACCGTCGGTGTCCATGGCGTCCTTATCGTCTTCGGGGATTTCCTCCTCAACCTCCTGGTCCTCAACGTAGTAACCAGACTCGACATTGAGAATACCGTGAATGTTGACACGAGCCTTAAGCTTGCAAATCATGAAGTCCTCCTTGCCGTCGGCCTTAACATCCTTAACCGAGAAGCGGCCAATCCAGGGCTTGATGGCACCGGGAAGCTGGGTGGGGTTGGCGTAGCGAGCCTCGAGGTCGAAGGGCTGCTTGCGGTAGAAGGTGAGAATCTTAGTGGAGGGCAGCGTGTTGCCGGTGTTGAAGACAGTCAGGTTAGTGTCCTCATCGGGAATGTCGGCAGCCTTCTCCCAAGTGAACTCAATGGGGTAGCTGACAATGTCCTGGACGGCGAAGTCACGGACACGGAAAACGGGAGAGAGAATGGCGCAAGAGAAAGCGCAACCACGGGCAACAGCCTCATCCTGGTTGGAGGTGTAGGACAGGGGCTTGCCGAAGAAGTTCTGGACAGCCTCCTTGAGAGCGGGGACACGGAGACCACCACCAAGAACCTCAACAATGTCGATATCATCCTTGGTCAAGCCAGCCTCAGTAAGGGCACGCTCAAGGGGATCAGTGACGCGCTGAAGAAGAGGGGCAACAAGAGCCTCGAAGTCAGCACGGGTGATCATGGAGCTGACGTCGACGTCGTTCATGACGGACTCGATGTTGAGGGGAGCCTGCTGGTTGGCAGACAGAATCTTCTTGACCTTCTCGGCAGCAGTGAGAACACGAGACTTGGCGCGGGGGTTGGTGTAGATATCAATCTTGTACTTCTCGAGGAACTCCTTCTGCAGGTGGTCGACAAGAGCCTTGTCGAAGTCACGACCACCGAAGTGACGGTCGAAAGCAGTGGACTTGACAGCGAGCTCACCCTTGCGGAACTCAACAATGGAGCAGGTGTAGTCGGAGTGACCAATGTCGACGAAAGCGACACGGCGGGGGGTCTCCTCAGGGCCGGGAAGGTCGAGCTTGGTGATACCGTAACCAAGGGCGGCGGCAGTGGTGCTGTTCATCAGACGGAGCAGCTTGATGCCGGCAATGTCGGCAGCGTCAAGAAGGGCGCGACGCTGGGCATCGGTGAACCAGGCGGGGACGGACATAACGAGGTCGCTGACAGGGAGCTTGAGCTCCTTGGCAGCAGTCTGCTTGATCTTGCCAAGGTACATGGCAACGAGCTGGGTGGCAGTGAAGCGCTCCTTCTCGCCGCGGTAGTTGACCTCAACACCAACCTGGCCGTTCATGTCGACAATCTTGGAGCTCATGTAATCCTGCTCAATCTGCATCTCAGGGTCGCTGAAGGAGCGGCCGATGAGGCGCTTCAAGCAGCCAACAGTGTTCTTGAGGTTGGAGATTTCCTGGGTCTTGGCAGCCTCACCGAGGTAACGAGACTTGGGGCCGAAACCAACCAGGGAACTATGGAATTGGTTAGTATATGATCATGGGGTTCGGGTGCATAGCAGCGGGAACGGTAAACATACGGAGTGGAGCGGTTAGAAACCTCATTGGCAATCTAAATTCGAAGTATACTTGTTAGCGGGTTGGATCATTAACAAAGTGAGACAATCTAACTTACAACATCGACACCACGGTTTCTCGCGACCGCAATGACGGTCTTGAGCGTACCGAAATCAACACCTGCAGAGGAAGCCAATGTCAGTATATTATTACATCATGATTGCCCTCCACGTGAAAAGTTGCTATTTTGTTCTCTCTGACGAAAAAGTACAATGCGGCTAATTTTGAGCCCCAATTGTCTTTCTAATCCCTAATCTTCAACATAGTCGGCTGCCGTGATAGCTCGCAGGGTCAAATTTTCGTCTGCTTTCTGTCGCGGGGTCGAAAGTTGGCGGGGTTCAAGAGATGCAGGCGGATGAGAGAACAAGCAACAGTGTATTCAGGTGGAAGAGGGCATAATTCAACGGGGAAGGAAGACTCACCAACAACAGACATGGTGAGCTAGAATTCGGATATGTGAATAAAAAGAAAGAGTTGATAAAGGAGAGATCGTAAAGATCGTGAAGAAGGAGAGATGCTCGAAAGTGGCTCTGCTTCTTGTTCTCGAGAAGCGTGAAAGTTTAGTGGGGTTGGGAAATATTAAGAGACTGTTAGGCCTTTGTCGAAGGATCTATGGGATTACAGCGGGGTGGGTGACTGTGAGTGTTCAAGCCCAAGAGCGTCGTGTTGAGCAGTAGAATCCAGTATAATTGTGGTGTAATGCAGATAAATGTAGGCCTATTTAGGCGATGAAGGCTCTGCGTTGATTGGAATTGGTTAGGGTTTGAATATCAAGATTGGATATCAAATGGTGAAACAGGATTTCAAAAGTTGTTATGCGAGAGTCAAGTTTCAAACAATATGAGCGAAGTAAAGAGACAAATGGGCAAAAGAGGCATAAAGAAATATATTTCAAGTAGAGTGAAATTACGGAGCAGGCGATGCCGTTTTATGGCTTTTCAGATCGGTCAGTACTTGCCATGTTAGACGTTGATTTTGAGGTTCCACTAGCAGTTCTGATGTGTAGCCAGAACGCCAAGGAACCCCGCTAGAGGGGCTATCCAAACAAGGGAATTTTGAGTGTAATAGGGTGGTATTAGGAGGTCATTAGGGGATAGTGACCTGTAATTAGGCGCTAATTGTGTGTAATGAGATGGCAAATCTCGCTGCCCAGCTGCAGGAAGGGAACTGCCAATGGAATCCGCTGGAAGCTTCCAGGCGTTTCCGGATAGCCCGGGAAAGTTGTGGTGTTCTGTAGCGTGTCATAGTGCATACATTACGGGCATGAAGAGACAACTGCTATTTAAATTGAAATATGATATGCCACGCTCGCCTGCAGTCGGGTTTGGTAGATTGAATAGCGGGGTAACAAAATGTATTTTTTGAGGCGGGGCAACGTTTAACGAACAATCATTTGTTCAAATAATTATTCTACCAGACTTGAATTTGGTTCCTATTTATTGACCCAATTACCTCGATACGTTGTCCAAGGTAACAACGGTCAATCCGCCTTAGTCTTCGCCCGGCATGCGGCTCTTCAGCCGTGGGCGATACGTGACTAGAGACACTGCCGCTACCCCTCATCGGTCACACACCGAATCGAGACAGCCACTCACCGAAATGTTACAACTTCAAAGACAGGGGTAGTCCCACTAAATAATTTCTTATCGATAACATTGACTACGAAATCTTTTATCGCCAACGCCATGCTTTTTTTTCTTGGGTGCAAGGACAGGAATACCATATTGTAGGTTAGCCGCATTTTTATCGCATCAACGGTCGTTGTTTTTCTCTCATTTTTTATAATTTTGTTTGTCTCTCTTTCCTTCTTAATTACAGATAAAATGGCCCCTTCCAAGACCAAGGCCGTGACCAAGGCCGTTCCGGCGCGCAAGCCCGCCTCTCAGATGATCAAGTCCGATCAGGTAAGTGTTTGCACTAACAACTGCATGACGATTGAACAAGCAACTCACAAAATGGATTCTTTACAGACCCTCAAGGCCACCAAGGCTCTCCTCGCCCACATCAAGGCCACGGCTGCCGAGAAGGCCGCTGCTGCCCCTAAGAAGTCCCTCCTCGTGGACGCCGAAGACGAATCGTCGGCCGTCGCCGAAGTTCCTATCTGGCTCACCCTCACCACCAAGAGACACATCACCGATTCCGCCCGTCTCCAGCCCCACAAGATTGCCCTTCCCCACAGCCTCAACACCGACGAGCACAGCACCATCTGCCTGATCGTCGCGGATCCCCAGCGCGCTTACAAGAACATTGTCGCCTCTGAGGATTTCCCCCCGGAGCTCGCCAAGCGCATCACCCGCGTCATTGGCTTCACCAAGCTGAAGGCCAAGTTTAACCAGTACGAGGCACAGCGCAAGCTTTACGCCGAGCACGACATCTTCCTTGCCGATGACCGCATCATCAGCCGTCTGCCCAAGGCCCTCGGCAAGACCTTTTACAAGTCGACTACCAAGCGCCCCATTCCTATCGTTGTGCAGGCTAAGCACGACCGTGATGCCGACGGCAAGCGCATCAAGCGCGTCAAGGAGGCGGGTGATGTGAACGCTGGTACTCCCAAGGATATTGCCGCCCAGGTCGAGAAGGCTCTTTCATCTGCGCTTGTCCACCTGACTGCCTCAACAAACACCGCCATCCGTGTCGGTTTTGCCGCCTGGGAAGCCGAGAAGATTGTCGCCAACATTGATGCCATTATTGAGACTGTCGTTGAGAAGTACGTGCCACAAAAGTGGAAAAACGTGCGCAGTGTCATGCTCAAGGGTCCCGAGACTGCTTCTCTGCCCATCTACCAGACCGAGGAGTTGTGGATGAGCGAGGGTGATGTTGTTGCCAACGAGACTGAGGAGGAGAAGGCCGCTAAGGCCGCCGCCAAGGAGGCTGCTAAGGCGAACAAGAAGCGCAAGGCGCCAGCTGCTACTGAGGAGACCACCGAGTCTGAGAAGAAGCCTGCGGCGAAGAAGGCCAAGGCGCTTCCTGCGCCTGTGGTCGAGGAGGAGAAGAGCCTGAACACCCAAATTGCGGACCGGAAAGCCAAGATTAGAAAGGCTAAGGCTAAGGCGACCAAGGTTATGGCGTAAAGGATCATGGTATGATAGGTGTATGGGTATGGGGGATATCTTGTACTACTGTGTGGTGGAATTGCACTTTGCCGGCGTTTTGGGAGTTTCTTTTTCAACCAGTCATTTTGCTCTTGTGTATGTGGCCTTGCGTGACATTAGGACTACATTGACGAATAAAAGTGGACATAGCATATGGACAATAAATGAGTTTCTACTATCATGTCATAATATGGCGAGCGGCTGGCCAACGTGTTAAGCCGAGAACATCTAAAGAGAGTACCGCAATGGTGACTAGTAACACCGGAATAGACCACCTCGACCAGTAGGCGAAGGTCTCACTAATAGAGACACCTGCTGCCCTAGCAGCCCAACAAAGAATAGTAGCTGCCAAGGCAAATATCAGACGAGGTACGGACCCACGACGGAGGTTCCACAAAAACTGTCTTAGTCTATATACCGGATTTCGCCGCTCATGACAAACAGGTGTATTATAGACTAAACAGCCCAGCTCAGGACGCAACTCACACTCAAAGTGCTGGCGATACTCGTCAATAATCCGACTATTTATTCAAAAGTTAGTAAATTACCTGGTTACGTCATAACCCCGGTAGGGTATATATATACAAAGAGAGAGAGTGAACATACGGGACAGAACCACGGTAGAAGCGGCCGTCAGTTCTCAAATCGCAGGATTTATCATCCATTGGCCCGGGTAGTTGCAGGGTGCGACGGAGGATCATCCATTTTACTTTGAGGCGGGGACCGGTGTCGACGAGGGAGTGAAAGTGGTGGTTTGTGTAATCAAGTGCGAAGCAATTAGTATGTGTAGTTCGGTAGGGAGGGTCATGAGATTTGGTTTCGGCTGCTCTTGAGATTGGAGTTGGTACATTTTGAATGCTGGTTATTAAGACTGTATGTAATGTAAAAGTTAAACTAGAGGCGATAAGATTCATCTACATACGAGTATACATCCATACATGCGTGACCTCCTTTGTTATATGTCAAGAAACACATGTATCACCCAACCACCCCTCCCCAGGCACCCGGATAAATGCACCATACCCTACCTTAGGGTCCCCTTCCACGTGCGCCGACGTCATATCTTCAACTCCCGGGCGGAACATAACACAAGTGACGCCAAGAAGGCAGAATTACCCAGACAAATCCGCCCGGTCCAAAATAAGTAACCATAGCCACCTATCGGGCGTATGACCCATCATATAATCCGGGCAACGATTTGGCTTGCCCCAGATCCCCGCAATCGCCACAATCTTGTAAACTTTAATAAACAGGGCGACTGCTTATTTCAACTTCGCGATGAGATGGTGTTAGTTGGGCGTAGACAATAGGTCGCCTGGATCAATAGGATGGGTTTCTTGGGCGGTGTGTCATACGATTTGGTTTGTTGGCTTATCAAGAAGGAAACGAGGCTTTCATTCTCCATGATATAAGTTTGAGCTGCGTCCGTCTCTTTGGCTATTGTGCTTCTTGTTGTAAGACACGGCACTTGCCTTTCTTTCACTTCATCATGGCTACTCCCGCATACAATCAACCTACGGTACCTCCGCCGGTGGTCTCTACGCCGCAGGCCCCAAAGTTGGTACTTACTCTCAAAAAATGGATGACAGTATCCCTCATTATCACCTTTATCCTATCCTTCTTCATTCTCGGGCTAAGTGCCTGGCTGATCCACGGAGCCTACATTGACGCCATGGGTCTTTCCATTGCAGTTTCCGTTCTCACTTGGTTTGCCGTTCTTTATATTCTTCTTACTACCGCTAGCAAGAGCCTCGGTGCCTTTTACCATGTCTGCGCGGTGCTTGGTGTTGCCACTTTCATGACTATCATGTGGTTAGTCACTATGGCTGTCGCTGCTCACGATAGGGCCTCGTACAAGTACCAAGTTTCCATCGGGAATTGCTATGACGATGGCTCTTTCGTCGATAGTACCACCTGTTCCATCTACCGCCGTCTCTTGATGCCCCGCCAAGCCGGCGTGGTATTAACCAAGACCGGACAAGCCATCGAGACCACGGTAGCTGTTGTTTCCGCCTTCCAATTGTAAGTTCCATTCCCCACTTCTTCGCCACCAGTATAAACTAACCTTTCCAGTCTACTCTGGCTCCCCGTCACCATAGTTCTTTACACCCTATGGTACAAAGCCCGCAAAAGCCAACAATACACCCTCCCACAAGCCCACCAATCAGGAGCGGCACCCGTCCCTTTGGCTGAAAAGCCAGCACACAGCGGCACCGCCGCCCCGCAAGGCAACAAGCCACCCCCACAATCCACTGAGCTTCCAACACCATCATCAACACCTTATAATGCCCCATATGTTCCCCCTACTATTATCCCAGATCCGTCGCCCGCCAGTCCGTGCCCGACTGATAATAGCCATGGCCACCATGGCGATTCTACCCACCACAGTAGTTCTACTCACCACGGCAGTTCTACCCACCACGGCAGTTCTACCCATCACGGCAGTTCTACTCACCACGGCAGTTCTACCCACCACGGCAGTTCTACCCATCACGGCAGTTCTACTCACCATGGCGGTTCTACTCATCATCACAGCAGTGTCAACCACCACACTACATCACATGCTCCTTCACACTCTTACAGCGGCGGCGGTAGTAGCAGTTTCGATAGTGGCGGCGGTGGTGGTTGTGGTGGCGATAGCGGCGGTGGCAGTAGCAGCAACTGGTAAACTAAGTAATGTCAGAATAGGAGTAGTTAATATATGCTATAAAACAATGTTCACTTCAAATACGTTTCTCAGTATATGTAAATATATCATGAAGACATGAGGGTTGTCCCTCAAGTGAACTTTTTGGCTGTAGCCCCGCCTAACGGATCATTTCCGTCTTTCATGGAGACATACAACATATACACACGTGCTAGACTATTGTCATCCTTCTATCAGCGGGTCGCTTCGCCTCCTTGGATGTGCATATACACCCATACATGTAAGCACATTTAAGCTCGTAAAGTCTGTGAAACAGTGCCTGTCATCAAACGCACGGTACAAGAAGCAATAATGAAACTTGGAATACAAATAAATTGATGCTATGACAAAAAGAAATAAAACAAAACGCCAACGAAATCAATTACCCAAAACGCAAACCCGCAATGTACAAATCTGATAAGAATTATGATGGTGAAAACCAGACAAAGGAAAATATTCATGAACACGTCGTGAGAATGCTGAAACAATCAAAGCACAAAAAGACAACAAAAACTAAGGAGAACGCCAACATAGTGTGTCCCTTACAAAGGCTGGCCAGAAACATCAGCCGACTTAACCAAGACCTTTTCGGCCACGTTCATGTGACCAAGGCCTTCAGGCCCTTCACCTCTCCAATCAGCAGCAGGCATATCAGTAACTTGCTCACCAAGAGCAGGTTCCTCGACAACCTCCTCCTTGACTGGTCTCTCTTCAACATCCTTGGCAACTCTCCAGACAACTTCCATACGATCAAGTGCGCGGCCACCCTTGGCAGAAGAACCACGGACACCATCCATAGCCTCCCAGGGAACCTCAAAGACGCCCTCCTCGCCGTTGCCTTCGAAGTAGGTGTTAAACCAGGTGTACGCCAAAGATGTAGTAGCGTTGAAAGTCAGCGGTGATGGTGTGAATGAGCGACGCTCAAGAGATACTTGAACGTCATTGTTCTCAATTCGGATAGGAGTCTTGGGGCGGAAGATGACAGAGGGACCACCGTTAAGGTGACTCTCGGACGACTTTTTCTTGGTCGACTTGATCGACATCATCGTGTTTCTCCGGGCAGGTCCAATCACTGAGTTATCTTGGGACGACATGATACTATCGTTATCTGAAGATGAAGAAGAAGAAACAGACGAAGTAAATGCCTGTAAGAAGCTGATGTTACCAAAGGCAGCACCAAACCAGGTCTTGCTGGTTTTGAGGTTGTATTCCTGCCACGCGGTGCTGCTTGATCCACATGGGTGGCTGGACCGGGGAACAATGTGTGGCCGCACCGGGAGAGCATTGACGTCAGTCTTGGTCCGCGCGCCAGCCTTTTCATCTGAGGGTAACTCAGTATCCAAGACTATTCTCTCGTCTCGCCGGAAACTGTGAACCACCTCAATTTTCTTGCCCTCGTCGGAGTATGCCTTAACTTCGAGCTTAACGCCAGGCTTCAACCCCCATGTGCGGACTTCCACAATTTCAATGGCCCGGTCCGTGTACTTCTTGCCACCGCGCGTCCACCGTTCAACATAGTCTACCCAGCGCAACTGACTCGGGATGGAAACACCCTCTCCATAACCGGGCTTTATCCGCCGTGAAGTAAAACGATCCAGAGCTTGTTGGACAGTCCAACCACACTCTGAAATGAGGTAGCTGCATGCCACAGTGCCACTGCGACCCTTACCAGCCTTGCAGTGTACAATAGCTACCCTGCCGTTCTTAGCAGGGCAGTCATCAGGCAAGTCACCCTTCTTGATGTTGATGATACTGCCGTTGGACGAGTCGGTGTCTCCGCCGGCGCCAACAATATCTTCCTTGAGAAAATTTCTCATGCTAGCCATCATCGAAGGGACAAGACGGAATGGTGGGGGTTGGTGATCAGGCCATGGGTAGTGGTTCACCCGGTGCTCAACAGCCTCATCGGGGTAACCGGTACCTTCGGCACGGAATTCCCAGATTGCCCAGTTATCTCCATGCCGACTTCTTAAAAAGGTCAACACTTCTGACAAAGGGTTGCGGAATGAGCTCTTAACAACATCATGCGCAGGCCCAGATCTATGATTCAATACATGTTAGTACCAGTTTGTACAAGGGTAACACCAATGGTATGACAATGACCCGATACAGATATATCAGGGTCACTGTCAAGTAAATCAAGTCATACTTACGTCACGATAAGTTGTGGGGTAACATAGCAAAGATCAAGGCCAGACTCCTCATGCAAGACACGCGGTCCAGCGACCAACTGACGAAGAAAGGGAGCCATATCTCGAGCTAACTTTGAGTTTTCAAGTACAAATTCGGCTGAAGTCCAGGCGAATGAAAGGGCGTGGTCGACAAGTGACTGAGATTTGTGAGATGCTGGAGGTGGACCAGTAGTATAAGTACTTTTCCTCTCAAGGCCCAGTACACTAGTCGAACGGGCTTGCGTAGTGCCTCCAGTAAAACTTGAGGATTCGTCTTGAGCAAAACGGTGGTGGTAGGAATGCGGAGGTTCTGCAGGTGAGGGAGATTTGGAAAAGGAAGGCTTGGAATAGATAGGCAAAGGGCGTGTGTGATGTATGTGTGCGTGGGGTGAAAAGTGTGGTGGCGGTGGAGTATATAAACGCGAAGAAGTACTGGAAGGATGTTGCTCTGTCGCAGGCGGGTGAGACAAGAGAGGGTATGATGGACAGCCAGATATCGTGGGGGTTGAAGGCTGTCTTGAACAAGTTTCTTTAGCAGATGTAAGAGGTGGATCGGACGGCAGAGTATCTGGCTCTTGGGTTGGTTTTGTAGCTGGCGCGGACGAAAAGCGAGATCTCTGGCGCGGGAAGGCCAAGCTTAAAAAAGGTAGTCGTAAACGGCGTGCAAGTGGTTCCCTGCTAACTACAGTTCCATGGACTCGTGGGCAGGGGGTGTGAGATAAAGATACTAATAGTGAAAGGAGACGGGTCTGGCTTGGCATGGATCAGATCCTAGTTGTTCTGGCTTTCTGGTCGGGTACCCTGGGACCAGATGGAGCGGGTTTGCGGGACGAGAGACCTCAACACTCAGGCGATGTGAGATGATGTATGTGCACACCCACAGGGTGCAATACCACACAATCCAGAACTTTGGTGTGTGGACGACGGCGTAATGCAACGGCCGTTACAGTTTGGGAGTGAGCTCCCGAGATTGTGTCTTCTTTATGTAAGAAACGTGATGAACAACTCGGGTGGCTGTGCGTAAGAGCAGTCGTCTACGCAAAAGATGTGTTCGAGTCTAATGTATGAGCGCGTGTACTACAGCTGGTCCGAGGACAAACTACACATAAACCAGAGCTACAAAGGCCAATGAATTTATGGGATGAATAGATCTAGAAGTAAGCACGGGCTTAGTTTTCATATTCCATGTGTGGGTTGTTTTTGTATAGACAGACATACGTACACAACCGGGGCGTGTGCTTTATCAATCGGGGTGTGTATATGAACAAGGGGATATCAAGCCTTTCCTTTAGTAACGACCTTTGCAGGGTGGGGGTATATCAGTCGATTGTTCTTGGCCCCCAGTCAATGCATCAACTCACAAACCGTCGTAAGGTGGTCCGGAGAAGATATGAAAAGGGATTACTTCCGGAAATGGTAAAAGCTCGAGGAATGGAGCGAATGGCGTTCAATGTTACGGAAACAATTTGAATGCAACAGTACCAAAGGCTTCAACAGAGTATGCCTCAAAGTAGTACTCGTGCAGTCTATACCTTTACGTGACCCTGTTAAGCCACGGAGATATCCAACGTCTGCGGTGTATTTGAAGCGTTGTGGAATATAAGGCTTTAGTTATCAATATGGAGATCCGGAAGATTGATTAAACCCAATGTTTCGTTTTGTAGTCGGCTTTGTTTCCAGGTTTTACCTAGAATCCCACGAGTGTGTTATGGCAGGATCTGACGCTATTAAAATGGCATAAATTAGAACCATTCAAATAAAAAGGCCCGTACTTGAATGATATGATTTTATGTATTTCAAGGATAGACCCATAACATACCCTGTATGACACCAGAACAAACACCCTTTTAGCGGGAAAATGGAAGCCTCCACAGAAGACTACTTGGACACGGCTTGCAACAACGACGGGCGAATGTAACGGAACCTCAAGCCGTGCTTTTTCAGCCGTTATGAACAGGCTTTAATGCAATATTGCGCGACCTGAGTTGACTGGATGATTGAATGGTTGAATGTGACCGTAAGTTGAGGCAAAGGCCGTGGTGAGCCACAAATAGTGGTGGTAACAACGTTGGATCTGATCGACGCGGGACTCTGAGCGGTTTCGTTTTTTTTGTTTTGGTTGTATGTGCGCTGGTATATTTCCAATGCTCTTGTGGCTTTGTTCAATTAGAGCACTGACTGGAGTAAAAAGTCGCAAATGTTCGGGTTATAGTGTACATACATGCGGACGTGATCGTGAGGGCCGAGATTCGCTTGGGAAAGGAAGTTAACCCTGGCTCAAACACATGCAATGCGGATAACTGTTGGTTATGAGAGAGTGATGAAGAAATCCAAGAAGAATTTGCTAAAGACGGGAGAAAAATATCCGGAAATCAAGTGTGATTGAAAGTGGAATATTCCGCAACAAAACGTTGTAGCTCTCTTGGAGCAATGGCAAAAACATACGAAACTTACTTCCACGATGCTTTAATATGTATACATACCAAAGTGACTACCTTTTCTGTCATAGAGGCCTCACTTACAGCCACTTCTGACATCACAAAACGCCACAAGGCGGCCCCAGAGGGAACATTAATTGGCCTCTGTAGCCCACAACTTTAACCCGAAAAGTCGGGCTAGTGGCAACTTGACAGGTCCCTAAAAGCTGAACCACTACAATGGAGTAAGCGATTCGTTTATCGCCTCCTGAGAGGGCACCCAAAAATTCATAGTCATTCATACTCATGAGGCGATGAGATCACGGCTGGATCCGGCAATTCAAGATGGGACACACGGGATAGATTAGATTATGTACTTTGCTCTGAACCAAATTTTGCTCCCTACATATTTTGTCCCTTGGTTTCTCCGGAATTTCCGACCCTATTATCGCCAGTACTCGGCACTACCACCGTTGTCAATAATGTTGCAATTAACCATTCAATGTATGTATACGACTATGCTCCGCGACCCGCCTCATCCGCTGTCTTATTAGGGCTGTCATATTAAACTCAGTTACATTCTCAAAGCAAGAATATGCAATGTTTAGCTTAACTAAGCAACGTCAAGTTCCTCTAAAGGCTTAGCCTATTTGTCTGTGTTCCCACCTGCTCACCGGGGCCGAGTGCAACCATGCAGGCGAGCTCCCATCACAATCACTATTTTTTTNAAGGACGGCGGCTTCCGTACACGACATCATTGCTTAAACCCCGAATTCCCGATCTAGATAAAAGCAATACCAAAACCATGTGCCTGCGATCGAAGTCATTTAAGATAACCTTGCGGGACAGATAAAATGACAGTTAAAAACAGACAAAGTACCCAATGCACCCATGCGGGCCGTTGCCTTTGGTGTCAGGATCCTACTCGGTCGAGTGGCCTGCACTGTTACATATACTTTCAAAAAAAACGAGAAAGTGTCGTTGCTCCACAATGATGAGCAAGAGCCCGCCCAGACATTGGGTGGTCCAGAGTTGTGTGCACAACCCATTTCTCTCGGCAAAAATATTGGTTACAATGAATGACCCTTTGCTTTTGCCCCTTCGCCAATGTCAGGGACAAAATGAAGCCCAGAATATAGAAACGTCCCATGTACATACCATTTTATTGCAGCGGTGAGGCTCGGAGAATACAGACGCAATGCACTCAGATCCACCACAAGTGTTTGGTTTTGGACATACATACATATGGTCTTCTCTCAACCATGGATATTCCTATCTCCGGTGCTCCCTTTCCTGCCCCCCCGACGTTTGTGTGTTCATACGTATCCACTTGTTTTTCCAGAAAGAACAAGACTGCATTCCTCGTCGGCCCCAATGTATAGACACACCACGACCCCTTCCCGAATTCCCCGGTCACGAATCCTCTCATCCCACGCTTTTCCCTGTATCCCTTCCCCCATACCCGTCGTGGACACAGACGGCACAGTTTGAATCCATGCTTAAGTTCACACCCCTCCCGCAGTGAACCACCAAAAAGTCAGAGGTGCAGTAACTCATGCAATGCAACCCACCGAACAATAGGTATGTATGTATCTAAGAACAAAGAAGTATTCGAGTACGAGAAACTATATACATACCTCACAGAAACCAACAAGAAAAAGACTTATGTACTCTCTTTATCGGTCTCCGGTCCTCATTAAGCCCAATTCTCCCCGCCAATCCTAATCCGCAATTTCATAAACTCCCATGCCACCCCTTGTCGGAGCTCGGTCTCGGGCATCTCAGTGGCCGCCCGCCTACCTTACCCAATATATTCAAAATGACCTTGGCCATGCTGATTTACCAAACAAAGTAAGACGGAACGCAACCACACCCGGTGGGTTACGTGCGAAAGAAAAAAATCAATATCAGAGCCACATGCAAGAGGCTCGCCGATCCATGACGGGCAACATGGCCATATGCAACTAATTCCTAAAGGACGATGAACACCCCGCCTCATCAAGTTCAAACAAAGACGCTCCCCAGTTCAGAAAACAAAGCTCGTTGTTAATCCTTTGTATGATATAGTGTGTAGCAAAGCCAGTTTTATCCGCCCGACCTACATGGATCGTCCACCATGATGGCGGGTCTTAACATGTGCCCAACCCTATCGACATATATTAACCCTACGGTTGTATCCTTCCTTCATCCCTGATTCCACATGTACGGACCATTTTTTTTACCGTGATCCGTGAATACGTCAGTACAACCTATGTATGTACTAACATCAAGACATACAGCACATGTCAATGTCAATCCAAGGCTTAGCAAGATCTCATCCGAACTACCCTTCAAGACAACATAACCTTTCAAAAAAAGGCCCATGTGATCAGCTTTAAGCCATCCCAAGGTCCAATCTCAAATCATTACCACGCTGTTGCTCATCCTTTTGCAAGCTCGCAGTTATCAAGAGTCCGAAGTCCAAGACTTACTATGAAAATCATTACCCATTCTTCCCTCCAAGGCAACTCTGGACCCTAGTCCATTCCGAATTTCTATCACTTCTCATAAAGGAAACAACCATGATCGTCACTGTCCGCATCCGTCTAAGAACAAACCTATCCGGCCCGCTATCCCACCACTTCCCGCATTCCCTTTCTAAAAAAGGGAAAGAAGAGGTAAAAAAAACTCTTTCCTTGCTTAACTTGCGTCGCATCATGCATGTGTGTACATACTTGCCCCGCCGTACCATAAGCACCAATCTTTCTAGATCCTACGAACCAAGAAACCAAGAACTCGCTTCTACCACTCCTTTAACCCGCCTATCAATCAAAAGTCACTACAACCATCAGTGACGTTTTCTTTCTTTCCATAGAATTTTCTTCTTGCCTCCCTCGCCACCCAACATCCACCATAACCACCCACTTTTCGCAAAAAAAACCCCGCGGAAGCGAAGAGACCCTGCTTCTCTAGGGCCCCCGCTTCTTGCCTCTCCAGTCTTACGGATGCATCTACATTCATACATATCAATGTACATATGTATGTACACGCCACCCATATTGCGAGTCAAATCCCATCAATAGGCCCTTGTTGTATGCGCAATCGTTAGTATGCAATGATGACCCACGGTTGATCTCTTTCGCCCAAGGAAATCCAGAAATGCAACTAGCGCCTCACCGGGTTCATGAACACGCACTCACGGACAAGTAACTGCATGTGACCTCGCATGCATCCACATATGCGCATTCCATGTCCCATGGGCTTATTCTTGGGATTCGCCCTACCATGGTTATATCATACCTGGTTGTGAAAACCCAACCGCATCCTCGGAGTAGATCATATTGGTAAACCAGATCAACGAATGTCACCGACTCACCGTCTCTTACAAACCAACTCCTTCGCCCCGTATTCCTTCCTACCGGAGATATGGAACATGCACTCATAGTACCATGGTAATAAAATTATCTTGCTGTATTTCGAGTGACCTAGAATAACCGTCATAATCTCAACCACACCCAACAACCACCAAAAGGTTACTTATCGTGTCAGGTGACTTGGTTATAACAAAAGTCTGGCCCTAACACCATAGAAAAAGTCCAGTAGAGACTGTAAGTGTGATGCGCGAAACTTCAAAAACCACTACTTCAGCGTATTTTCCAAGCATGAACGGAACTATCGAGAGCGTTCCTATCTATCACGTTTTTGACACACATTTAAGACGACTTCTTCGGGGCAGAAGCACCGCCAGTGAACTTCGAAATGTCAGTGGCAGCGTAGAACTGCTTGACCAGAGACTTGCTAGTCTCCCAGCCGTTCTGGAGGGCAGGAGGAGTACCCTGATACGCCATCTTGGAGTCGATCTGGGTAGTGAGGGCGCTGAACATAGCCTGGAGCTGCAGTGACTGGCTGTAGCGGACACGCAGGAAACCAGTGTAGACGGTAATCAGAACCCACGACCAGCTGCGGAACAAGAGGGCATACAGAGCAAGCTCAATCCAGAGACCAACCTCGAAACCAGCAACCAGAGTCATAGAAGACTCATAGTGCGAGTTGATGAAGCTGCGCAGGTACGAGACCCAGCGTTCGGCAGAGGGCTGAGGAGTCGAAGTACCGTTGACGATGGTGGGAGGGTAGACGAGGGGCACAATAGTGCTGCGCATGTAGGTGGCGACATGGAAGATGGAGTAAATGAAGTAGGGCAGAAGAGCCAGAGTGAAGTGGGGCATGAACCACCAGAAAATGGACATGACTGCAGTGGTATGTTAATGAATAAGATCGCCCACTTTGCTTGTATATTGAACTTACCCAGGTACTGCACATTCTCATCGCCAATGAGAGTGGCAGCTCCGGTTGGGGCGCGGTTGCCCATGTTTTGACGGGTAGTCACAGTGCGGTAAATTACGATGGAGTAAGTGAGAATGGCCGACAGGAAGGCCACCCGGTACGTGAAGCGAGCAAAGCCACCATTAGTGTTGAACTTCACGAACTGGAAGACGTAAAGAACTGAGTTGAGGATCAGCATGAGATGACTGGTGTTAAAGTGGTTAGCGGCACGGTTAGACTAATGCTCAATGATGTAATAGGACAGCCGTGGTAAGTAATCACACTTCCCGTCACAAGACGGGGGGACCTAATGACGCCTATACCCGATACCAGCTCTCTCGGCACATGTGCACGTCCTGCATTGCAGAACACGTACGGCAACCAGAGCGCCGGGTTACACCCAACCTAGCCCATCGCGGCGTTGCAGAATCAACTGCATTTCCAATTTCCGAGTACCAAAAACCAAGCCGTAATGTCGTGAGGGGCTTGGATCGCAGCGACCAAGATCAAGTGTCAAAGCAGCTAAAGAGGAAAGCGGGGGAGGGGTTTGGAGGCACGGGCGTGTCACTCAACTATACCACCAAAACTAAACGAACCCAGTTCAATGGTTGCGGTACTTTGACAATGCGGATGAGCTATTCTACTGGTGCGGAAAAAGTGGCATCGAGATATTTACGGCGTGCAGATGGTGACATTTGAGTGTACTAGAAGGTATGTATAATGAAACTTACCCGGCAAACCAGGCGACTACAAAACGGCGATAAAAGTTAGCACTTCTTCTTTTTTTCTTAAATCGTTCAGTATCATAGCGGCGACCACTGCGGGCGCGCAAACAATTGATGGTGTTATCGTCGACGTTAACGTACACTGGAGGGTCTTGGCCAGCTCTTGAAAGCGCTGAGCCAATGGCTTAGTCTCGGCAGAAGACATGATTGAGTATATGAATAGTTGAGTCTGATTTCAGTTGCAGATCAGAATGGGAAGTAAATATTTCGCACACGATATGGTTGGCGCGATGGTGAGAAGATAAAAAAGAAGTCAAGAACAAAGGTAGCAGGAAGAATGCCAGGGGGGCAGAAAGACCTAGTAATGACGAAGCCAGGCTAAGCTTGATTCTTTTATGATGTAGTTGGACACAAGCTACTGCTGGGCGCCTAGCTCAGACAGTTAAGTGGGGTTACTGGCGGAAGCAAAAGTTTTCGAAGATCAAAGGCGGACACTTGCCACGAAAGCTGATGGCGCAGAAAAATATGGATTCGGCGATTGTGAGGGAAAAAAGCGAGATGACGATGATGATTGATTAGTGGAAACGGCAGATTATCAAGTTGTACGTGTCAAGGGAGAAAGAGAAAAAGGGAATACAAAATGGCCTGCGAGGGGAAGGCTGAAGAGGTGAGGCCTACATGGAAGGTACACACGACATGCAACAAGATATGGTAGTAGTCATCCAGGGAAAAAAACGGCAAGAGCGTGAATGCAGGCTTTATTATGGGTTCTATAGAAACAGGTGGTCACTTTGTTAATTTGTCCGCTTCCGTCGCTGCCGGTCAGCCAGGTGAATGCAGGGGCGTAAATTGAGTATACAACGAGAATGAGGGGCCCTGGGACGTGAATCCCGTCTTTTTCCAGGAAAGTCTTGATCACTGGAACAAGGTCGGAACAGGTCAGCTGCACATGACACAAGCCAAAATGGGCGGGAACTAACAGGTGTACTTATCTACAGATGTATGAAATTTTGGCTACGTACGCGTGTGACTATTTGTACACAAGAAGGAATGGAGCAACTGACGAGTACAGCTGAAAGCCAGGTTCTATAAAGTGATGCAGCCGCGGGACGAAAGCTGTGCCAATCTGCAAGCCAAAATGTGCATTTCAGAGACCAGAGTACTGTGTTGAACCAAACCACCGCAAGCTTACAAAACGTGTATACACATGTATACCAAGTATTGTGTGAACATTTAAAGCTTCTTTCTGCCACCAACCAAAGATCATCTAGTTAAGTTGGATGTTCCAAGTTGACAATACCACAGCCTTGTGCCTCATATCCGTTTTTGGAAGCTGGTGAGCTTGATGATGACGAATGTTTGCGGGATGACCCACGGCAATGGATGACGTTTAGCTTACTTTGGAGCTTGAAAGCGTGGTTTTAATTGGTGGATCGAGCCCTAGAGTGAGCTGTTGATCCTCTTCCCGAGATCACTGGACCCTCTAAAGCTACTAGGCGGTACAGCTCTCAAAACTAGTGTGTCTCTACTATTCTTCCACAGTTTACCCGGTATACGTTTAAACGACAAGTTCTTGTTTGATTTGCTGCGGAGAGACGCACATCTTTGTTGGCATAGATGTCCAATGAAAGTTGGGTAGCCAATGAAGTTTACTCCAATGCAGCTTGCTTTTGATATGTAGCTTGTATGCATCACTGGTTTGCGGAAACATTCAACTCAGTTAACACAGTCACGTGATTGTTCTCTGAATTGATGATAACAGTATCGCCAAGATGTTCAGGCAATCATGATAGAATGTGTTACCTGAGTTTATAAAACATCAAACATTGTGATTGAATACTATGTATGTACATTACAGATGGGATTAAAATGATTATATGAAATAACTGGGCATACAGACGCTCATAGAAAAGGCCGGCTCGCATGAAATCTATATCACGATCTTATTTAAGATGTGTGGATTTATGGATTCAACCCCAATAAATGCCCTATAGTTTACTCTGGCTACTACTTCTCACTGCATATAAGTTGAGTATTTTGATATGAATCATCATATCACCACTGGTATACAGACTGGATACATTTCTTGTCTATTAAAAAGTTTATATGGTCGTCTTACCATGCATGATCAAAAGGATAGAGATTGCCGTATTCACAATCATCAAATTTCAATCCAGACTCAACAACATGGTTCGATAGATTCGTACAGATGTACATACGTCATGACGAACATGATTCCCGCAACTGTTTGCGGTCCTTTTATGGCGTGCTATATCATAAAGATATATGCATATTCACAGGCCCCACGCTTTATTCGATATCGCATGGATCTGAGTAGCGCTCGGTGGTCTCGGGAAGTAAAAACTCAGTTACGTCAAGCACGCGCTGTCAGCAAACAAAAGCAAGCCACGTGCTCTGCGTCCACGTGGATGGGGAGGTTAATGGTCCTCTCCAGACTGGTGGCCGAAGAAAGAATTGCCATGACAGCTTCATGATGATTATGAAGACAAATATGAAGTTAAAAGGAACCAAGGGAAAAGTGTATGAGTGAAAAATAAGTGATCATAAGAAGAGGCTTAATATCCATTACAAAATACACAATAACCACCGTTAAAACAAGACCCATTGTCTACATATGTTGATGTTTAGCAGCAGTGGCCTGTATCAGATCCACACTCCGAGGTTGATTACGGCTGCCAGTCCGTACGGGGATTCTGTTGAGTTCCTCAGTGCTGCTATTCACATCACTGACAGCCTCATTAGCGGGTTCATCAGTGGTATACAGCTCTGTGCGAACCATAATCTGGCCGTTTTTCACTGTAGTGTTGACGTTGTCGTCCATGCCAGCATATGTTTTGGTTTGCGTCTTCTGGTGGCGACGGTTGGTTGACAGGTTGTACATGTCGTGGCTGTTAGGATCGCTGCGACTGCGGTGCGATGGGAAGAAGCGACCGAAGAATGGGCGTAGTGGGGGAATACAGACACAGACGAATCCGGCAGTAATTTCGATGACCGACCAGGCAAGGAAAGTTGCAACATCGTCTGAATGCCATGTTAGTTACATGTGTTGAATGGAGTGTACGCATATATGAATAATTCTTCATAAGAGTATTGATAACTTACAAGAAAAGTCCAGCGCGTTCACGTCATTGATTTTGACGGCGCGAATAATGCTAGCAATACAGGCACTATCGAATATTAGTATATAAGATGGAAAGACCCAGAGAATACGGAGAGTACTTACAATCCACCGAGAACAAAGAGACCGCAGAGAACCAACTTTTGGCGTACAGGAATGTTCAAGGCCCAGAAAGATGGTAGTGGCATAATGACAACAATGATGTCGGTGGTGATGGTGATTCCCGCCTTGATACGCAACAATTTTTGGTAGTCCAAGCAATTCCTGGTAGGCAAAAGGAAGTCCCAAGCTCCATGAATTGGCCTACACTGGAANCAGAGAATACGGAGAGTACTTACAATCCACCGAGAACAAAGAGACCGCAGAGAACCAACTTTTGGCGTACAGGAATGTTCAAGGCCCAGAAAGATGGTAGTGGCATAATGACAACAATGATGTCGGTAGTAATGGTGATTCCCGCCTTGATACGCAACAATTTTTGGTAGTCCAAGCAATTCCTGGTAGGCAAAAGAAAGTCCCAAGCTCCATGAATTGGCCTACACTGGAAAATAGTAGCCATGATAGCGCCAAAAGTGTATAATAAGACAACCGTCGACATGACATATACCATGATACGAAGTTTCTTCGCGGGGAAGATTCGGTGATACAAGATCATGATGGAGATTTTGGTTGCAGCCAAGGCACAGGCATACATGATTTGATTACTCAACATCAGCTTGATGAGAATCCTCATCAGACCCAAGATTTCGTCGGTAGGATGTAACCAAATGTGTTTTCCCAGACCGAGATGAACACTGTACAAAAGAATTGAGCATGTTGCCAAGTTAAATACAGCAGATATGGTGATAGCAACTGGTTTGTAGAGTTAGTATATGACAAGTTTGGTTAATATAATGATATAGTAGTGACGTGACGTACTGTCTTCCCAAAACATGGTACCGTTCATCCGGAGTCGTACAAAACTTCTCAACCCAACGATCAAAACGGTGATGACGACACAGACTGCCGTCACCCATATGAGCATAGGACGGTGATCTGCTGTGTTGGTGAAGTCTGTATCTCCAATCGATACAGGCGACTGGAGAATCGTTGGGAGATGCTCGATGATGGCGGTGACATTAACCATGGTGACGGTATTGTTGGTATAATAATTATTAAGTCGTAGATAGAAAAGTGATAGCTCAGTGCCAGACTAGCTGTCTGAAGTCGCTAGTTGAAATGTGACACCCGTGATATCGGTACCGAGACCAGCTTGGAATTCGGGGTGTAGGAAGAGACAGGCGATGTACAAGACGAACGTTAGATGCCAAAGGAGTGACTATTGCTCTGCAGATATGCCAAGAACAAATTTGCTTCAGTCTTCACCCAAACGTCGGAACAACAAAGGAGTGACAGACGTCAGTTGACAATGAAAATAGCAAAGAGCAAGAAACGAGAGCCAACCAGGAATATCTTGACTGCCAAGAACAGCCGCATCTCATAGTTAAGAGGACCTCCGATAGAGTGTACGGTTGGTACGGTTGGTACTGGCGTCTCCTTCTGATCCTCTCGGACCCTTGCTATCTCGGACCATTTGCAAATCTAGATACGTCCGGGAGTTTAGGAATGGATGGCGTGTGTTTTGACACTTTCTTTTGCATTTGTTGTCACAGCATGTACANGACAATGCACGGTAGATCCTTGGTTGAAGATGTCTTCATGAGGTCGTGAGCTTCTTATCCTGTTGGTAGAACCAGTGGCAGGGTTCAAGTCACGAGGAACGGAATATTCTTCAAGCGGGGAAATACTACGGAGAATATCATATCGCCTTGGTTAGGCGTTACAATTGTGGTATTTGTACATGGGATTTTTCTAGTGATATAGAACCACATTCCTAATGTCTATGCGAGCTATTGGCGGGTTGTGGGTCAATGGATGAGTCCGCATAGATCCGGATGAATGTACAGATGTATGAGTTTAGACAACAGCACACGTATGTGCGGATTTGAAATATATCTGCACACACACANCTCCTTCTGATCCTCTCGGACCCTTGCTATCTCGGACCATTTGCAAATCTAGATACGTCCGGGAGTTTAGGAATGGATGGCGTGTGTTTTGACACTTTCTTTTGCATTTGTTGTCACAGCATGTACAATCGTCAATGCTTCCACGACCCACGTATTGTATGTATTAGCGATGCTAACACGGAAATCTCTTTCCATACTAGGACGACTGTGCCGACGGATTTCGGGACAGACCTGATTTTCCATGACAATGCACGGTAGATCCTTGGTTGAAGATGTCTTCATGAGGTCGTGAGCTTCTTCTTCTGTTGGTAGAACCAGTGGCAGGGTTCAAGTTACGAGGAACGGAATATTCTTCAAGCGGGGACATACTACGGAGAATATCATATCTCCTTGGTTAGGCGTTACAATTGTAGTGTTTGTACATAAGATTTTTCTCATGATATGAAATCACCTTCCTAATGTCTATGCGAGCTATTGGCGGGTTGTGGGTCAATGGATGAGTCCGCATAGATCCGGATGGATATACAGATGTATGAGTTTAGACAACAGCACACGTACATATGTGCGGATTTGAAATATATCTGCACACACACATACTTACGTAGGATATTGTACATCTATCACTCCACACTCTGGCCACCCCCACATTCCGATCAAAACAGGGAATAAACGTGGCTTAAGTAAAACTTCCTGATCATGACTTATACGAGACAGATGTGACATCTACAATGGATGTCAATGAGATCTCTAACAAACTTTATTTTCCAATCTAAATTTTAGCGGATATTCAAACATGCTTATATATGTTAGTGTAAAGTCAAAATAACCTTGCCGTTACCACGCATATGGTGACGTGTGACTTGGATGTCTAGACATTCCATCGTACATGTGTATGTATACTAAACCTACATGCTCAAACTCCAAATATCCTTATCTGAATGAAACGAGGTCCAAACACGCGGAATATCAATAACCCGCCAAAGTCCACCCACTACTACCCTCAACTACACGGCTGCGCACAAACGGTACATACATGCCGCCCGGCAAATCTCCATATGAGAATTTTACCAACTAGCCGCATCGATACACTCACAAACGCGTTAGATTCGGTTGATATTTCGTCAGATCGCTTTTCGCGATAGACGCCATGGCGGCAAGCCTTGTCGCTTGAATGTAACTAATACCAAACACTTGATACCAAGGATTTCTTGGCTTCACATCAAAATCTTGCGGGATCTAGTGTCAATGTCTTGGNGTCTATACATTCTATCGTACATGTGTATATGTGTTTGTATACTAAACCCACACACTCAAACTCCAAATATCCTTATCTGAATGAAACGAGGTCCAAACACGCGGAATATCAATAACCCGCCAAAGTCCACCCACTACTACCCTCAACTACACGGCTGCGCACAAACGGTACATACATGCCGCCCGGCAAATCCCCATATGAGAATTTCACCAACTAGCCGCATCGATACAGTCACAAACGCGTTAGATTCGGTTGACATTTCGTCAGATCGCTTCTCGCGATAGACGCCATGGCGGCAAGCCCTGTCGCTTGAATGTAACTAATACCAAACACTTGATACCAAGGATTTCTTGGCTTCACATCAAAATCTTGCGGGATCTAGTGTCAATGTCTTGGCCTTTGTCGTTGGCGTTGGCCCGTTGACGCAGGTAAAACTTGCGGACTTGAAGCAGTTGTTAGGTTCAAGCTTTTGCCAAGTACTTGTATATGTACAAACGTNGGCAAGCCCTGTCGCTTGAATGTAACTAATACCAAACACTTGATACCAAGGATTTCTTGGCTTCACATCAAAATCTTGCGGGATCTAGTGTCAATGTCTTGGCCTTTGTCAACGGTTTGGCTTTTGTCGTTGGCGTTGGCCCGTCGACGCAGGTAAAACTTGCGGACTTTAAGCAGTTGTTAGGTTCAAGCTTTTGCCAAGTACTTGTATATGTACAAACGTCTGATCAACTTGTCCTTGGCGCTGTAGATCTTGGTGGACGGACACTCCGACTAGGTGTTTGTTCGATCCTGTACATAGGTGCACATACTCTTCGAGTACAGTTTGACTTCATTAGCATGCTGATTCAAGCAAAAT
>JSUI01006497.1:0-26551 GCA_000833645.1 Huntiella omanensis | reverse complement strand
ATACAATCCTACTTTATAACATGATCCGGTTCAATGCTACACCTGTGCCAAGTCACGGCAGTTTGGCGCCTATTGAAGATCTCATGTTACCAGTCTCACATCACGCACATTTCTCGGTACCCTAAAAACCAGTAAAGAAACGACCCCTGTCAAGCTATGCACTCTGCAACGCCACTTCGGATCTCGGCGGAACCAGTTTGCCCGCCAAAGCGGCCACTTTCCTAGATAGCAGAAAAACAAACTTTGTTAGACGGACATTACTGACGAGGCTTTAGTCGTCACCCAACCGAGCAAACGTTTCACCAAACACGGTTGCGTGGGATGTAATTACCGCCCTTTTGATTCCAGTCGTAAACTTGACAGTCGTTCGCTCGGCATCTCGTACCAATGGTACAGTTCACTTACAAATCAAAGATTTGTGTTTGCCTGGCTGAGCATTGAGGGGCCGTTCTAAACATGAACAACATGTAACCTGTGACTACTAAAATAGGAAATGCCGTTTCTTGTTTCTGTCAAGACAATGCCAGCTTCCTACTCACGTATGATCGGTGTTGACTACTCTATGCAGAGCCGTAACCTTTCTACTCCAATCTTGGACAGCTATTAAGCAACTGTGTCGGTTAGCCTAACGGCCATGTGGAAACGCACGTATGTATATACCTGCAGCGACGGGACATGTCGTCTCGGCGGGAAGCATGTGTCTGTGCCAAGAAATGATCCATTCGAACTGTGTTGTGTGTACACGAAATGTTCGACCCTCAGACCAAGTGATTCGTTTCTCCCCTAACCCTTCATCAAAAAACATCTACCACTTTAAAAGAGTTCAAAGAGACAATGTTCCAGGCAGTGAAAGCTCACAAAAGTTGTATTCAAGCACGAAGCTAGAAACCAGGTTACACAATNCGCCACTTCGGATCTCGGCGGAACCAGTTTGCCCGCCAAAGCGGCCACTTTCCTAGATAGAAGAAAAACAAACTTTGTGAGACGGACATTACTGACGAGGCTTTAGTCATCACCCAACCGAGCAAACGTTTCAACAAATACGGTTGCGTGGGATGTAATTACCGCCCTTTTTATTTCAGTCGTAAACTTGACAGTAGTTCGCTCGGCATCTCGTACCAATGGTACAGTTCACTTACAAATCAAAGGTTCGTGTTTGCCTGGTTGAGCATTGAGGAGCAGTTCTAAACATGAATAACATGTAACCTATGACTACTAAAATAGGAAATGCTGTTTCTTGTTTCTGTAAAGACAATGCCAGCTTCCCACTCACGTATGATCGGTGTTGACTACTCTATACAGAGCCGTAACCTTTCTACTCCAATCTTTGACAGCTATTAAGCAACTGTTTTGGTTAGCCTAACGGCCATGTGGAAACGCACGTATGTATGTATATACCTGCAGCGACGGGACATGTCGTCTCAGCGGGAAGCATGTGTCTTTGCCAAGAAATGATCCATTCGAACTGTGTTGTGTGTACACGAAATGTTCGACCCTCAGACCAAGTTATTGGTCTCTCCCCTAACCCTGCATCAGAAAACATCTACTACTTTAAAAGAGTTCAAAGAGACAATGTTCCAGGCAGTGAAAGCTCACAAAAGTTGTATCCAAGCACGAAGCTAGAAACCAGGTTACACAATACGCATTAAAATCAACTTTTCAGGAGACGCCAGTATACATCAAAAGCAAAACACATCTTTTATCAGAAAAGTACAGGGGATAATTAGTACAACTCTTCATCAGCAATACTATCATAAAAGAGAACAAGAACGAATAACACCAATACCCATAAACCCAAAGGGGAAAACTCCAACCATACATGTTGTGCTATCCTCAAATAGCCCGTACATCTCCGTTTAAGCCGCCCCCAATTACCACGTTTCGCGACCCACACCAGAAACGGCCCCGTCTATTTCGCATCGTCGGCCTACTAACCGTCGGTGCCCGAGCTGCGGAAGGTAGCGCATAGAGCAGCGTACTGATGAGTGAGGTCGAGAACAGGTTGTGGCAGGTTCGTGCCTTGAATGATACTGCGGATTTTGAGGGCACCCTCTTCCTCGATTAAAACACGAACTGTACGNGTGCTCTTAGTGCGTTCGTAGGCACGGGAGATGCCACTGAGAGCTTTGGGGGAAAAGCGGATGGCAAGACAGGCGCGGTAGGCTTCAACAGCTTCGTCGGTGTGCTGCAGGCGCTCGGCAAGAGCACCAAGAATTTCCCATTCTTCAGCTGATTTGCGATACTGCATTGATTGGGCACGGTACTGTGCCATTTGGGTACGCCAAATAGTATAAACACGGAGATCTTCGTAGAGTACCATGAAGAGACTATCAAGCCAGCGCTCGCAAAGTCTCTTTGTGTTCAGTTTGGACAAAAGATCAGTTGGGGGTTTAGCCTGTTAAGTAAAGAATTAGTACAATGCCTTGATCACAATATCAATATTGCCTGACCTACCTCATCGTCTGGCGCATTAACAGCCACCGATGGCTTTTCTACAGCGTCACTAGTACCATTTGTTGTCGTTGGCGCATCTAGGGCAACAGTCTGGTCGTCAAATGTCTCATCCGGCTTGCCGTCGAGGCGCTCAATAGTCTCCTCAACTTCGGACTCNCGCTCGCAAAGTCTCTTTGTGTTCAGTTTGGACAAGAGATCAGTTGGGGGTTTAGCCTGTGGTGTAAAGGATTAGTACAAAGTCTTGATCACAATATTAATATTGCCTGACTTACCTCATCGTCTGGCGCATTAACAGCAACCGATGGCTTTTCTACAGCGTCACTAGTACCATTTGTTGTCGTTGGCGCATCTAGTGCAACAGTCTGGTCGTCAAATGTCTCATCCGGTTTGCCATCGAGGCGCTCAATAGTCTCCTCAACTTCGGACTCGGCATCAGACACACCTTCCTCATCACGTGCGCTGCGAATACCATCCACACTAGAGTTTCGCGCTTGCGGTACTACTGGTTGCGGTGGCTCTTGCTTTTCTGTTCTATACTCATCCTCCATCACAAAGACGGTACTTCTAATCTTTAGTAGCTGATCCCAACCAACCCGCGAGGCCATCTCAGTGAGAATCTTGTAAGCTTCTTTGAAGGTTCCTTTGTATGATGCTGCACGCAGGTTGAGGAGACTAGGGTCAATTGAATCATAACGCTGCTCCGACTCCGTGTCAATCTCATCGAGCTTGCTTTCGGGGAGGACAGGGAGATATATTTCTTTGGTCTCTGGCATCATCGGCGCATCCTTGTCCTGATACGTAAACATGGGGCACGAGTTGAGAATAGCCAAGGCATGTTCCCAATCTTCCATGGCTACGTAAATCTGAGCAAGGCGAGACCAGGTACTAAACTCGCTAGGTGCGGCAATAGTGCTGCGGTCCGCACAAGCTAGTGCCATCTGCAGACGTTCCATCTTGAGTTCCGGTGTCTCCGCTTTAAGAGCCTTCTTGAGGAGGAACTCAGCCTGGGTATCAAGCATCACATAGTCCATCGGGGCTTCCTTGAGAGCCTGGTGGAGAACCCTTATACCACGGACTTCTTCATTGCCCATGAATAAGACCTTGGCGAGCAGTGAAGCCACTTCTACGTTTTGTTGACGAAGTTTCTCGAATAGATTGATACCAGAGGCATACCGGCCAGTCGTCTGGAAGTACTTCAGCAGACCGGTAGTCAGGTGGTTGGATACAATATTAGGAACCTGGACTACCGAATCAGAACCAAGTTGCCAGCCACGGAAGAAGAGCTGCTCGGCGGCATGAAGAAACCGGTGTTCTGTTTCGGTGTTGGTGACTGGGTTGAAACGGCGCACGCCCATAATCTTGCGCGTAGTTTCGCCAGTTCCATCGTCGGCATAAAAGTAAGCACGAAGGACGCTACAGAGGTAAGTTTCAAGCCACATTTCTTCAGTGGCTGGGCGCTTCTCGCCTCTTTCGTCGACACAGAAACTATCAACACCTCCAGGAATGGCGACGTGGACGCGCATGTCAACACGGGAAAAGGCATTATAGCAGCTATGGAAGCCGTTGGTTAGAACAAGGGCGAATGGATAAGACAAGACTGGGGATAGCCGGTGGCTCACCAGTAAACACCCTCAACAACCTTGGTTTGCGCCTGCGAAAGTGGGTTGGGTTCGTAGTACGTCAAGGTGTTGATAAAGGCGGCGAGACTAGCCGACGAAGAGGCATCAACGCCCGTGACATGGTGATAGACACCAATGTGTTTGCCGGTATTACGGAGGTTCTGGCGGACAAGATGGACCAGATCAGGTGGGCCAAGCTCTCGGAGCGAGATCAGCGACTCGGTTCTTGCATTGATCGACTCATGCAACACGACCTCAGTCAGCCTATAACACAACCACAAATGGGGAGAGTTAGCGAGTGTTCAACGCTGTACGGGTCATAACCTGGTAGCGGCAGGGGCCATCATACTCGGGAACGGCCGGCACGACCATGGTAGGCGGGTCGGTATTGTGGAGCCAATTGTTCGTTGGTGGAGACCTGAATGGCACAAACGGGTTCGGGGTAGGATTCGTGGAATATCGGGACGGATTTTCGGACTGCGCCGGTGACAGGGCTCGCTCTCGCGGTTGGCGAACCTTGGGATTGGGCCCCCGGAAACTTGTCAAAGCAGCCTGGTCGAAGGTTGGGACGGTTGCAGTTATGCGACGATTACGCACTGGTTCGTGTGCTACTGGTGTTTGCGAGGGATCACGACCGGTGTGATAGCCAGCCGTTGGTAATCTCGAGAGGTTGACAATATAGAACGACGGATGAGACAGTATCAGCTAGTCTTGGTCGAATAACAAAGGGACAATGAAGCTTAAAGTGCAAGTGGCCGTCGCGGTTGGGTTAAACCCTAGGTACAGAGAGAAGTGTGCTGCCGAGGAAATAGAAATCAAAAACTGAGCTGCGCATAGCATAGAGTTGAAGGACACGAATGCGAGCGTTAATTGGAAAGCATCGGGTACCTCATGCATATGTGCATACATATGACATGTCTTCAATTTGTTTACCTGTACTTCAACAAAGATGACGCCACATATGCTGGTAGCTGCGCCACTATATTACGCCACATCAGCGAGTGCCCCACACAAGGCTATTACAGAACCATAACAAGGCTGGTTGTAACCACTAAAGTGCTACTTTGTTGTTTGTAACGGAAGATAGAGTGAGTTGTAATTCTTTTCTTCAATACACCACTCAACAGCACCGCCATGACAGGATCACCACTTGTAGGTCGTCCTGGCTCTGGATTAGCCCAACCATTTGGCTCTCCGTTGCGGTCACCCGCTAGAGCCATTCCATTTGGCAGTCCCCTCCGGTTGGGTGGCAACATTTCATCATCTTCCGGCACTCCGCTTGTCAATGCCACCAAGAATGCTCCAGTTGGGGGCTCTTCCAGTCTCCTGACTGAACCTCCGCAGCTCGACCTCTCTGAACAGATGAATGAGATTGAGCGCAAGAAGTACGTGAAGGGAAAGCGGCTGGGTGAGGGTACCTATGCCGTTGTTTTTCTTGGTCACCTTCGCAGCAACCCCAACCATCAAGTGGCCATCAAGAAGATCAAGGTCCAAAAAGAATACAACGATGGTCTGCAGCCCGACGCCGTTCGTGAGATCAAGTTCCTCCAAGAGCTGAAGCACCCGAACATTATCAGCCTTCAGTCTGTTTTCAGTTCCAAGGATCAGAACCTCAATCTTGTTCTTGAGTTCCTTCCCCTCGGCGATCTTGAGATGTTGATCCGTGACACTAATGCTGTCCGCTACGGCGCTGGAGACATCAAGGCCTGGATGGGCATGTTGACACGCGCCATCTGGTTCTGCCATGAGAACTTTGTCCTGCATCGGGATATCAAACCAAACAACTTGCTGATTTCAGCTGATGGCGAAATAAAACTAGCCGATTTTGGTCTTGCTCGTTCGTTTGCCGACCCACACCAGATGATGACATGCCAGGTTATCACTCGTTGGTACCGTCCTCCCGAGCTGCTGTTTGCCGTGCGCCACTACAGTGGTGCAGCTGATATCTGGAGTGTTGGTTGTGTTTTTGCGGAGCTAATTCTCCGAGCTCCATATTTACCCGGGGAGACGGAAATCAGTCAGATTGAGCTCATCTGTCGCGAACTTGGCACTCCTACCGAAGAGAATTGGCCTGGTGTTACGGGACAACGGGAGTACCACTGCATCCCGTCCGAGATCTACCCGCTCAAGCCCCGCGAGTACTTCCAAGGCCGTTTTGGAACCGTTGGTGGAGCTGGCGTTGATCTCCTTATGAAGACCCTCGTGCTTGATCCTAAGAAGCGCATTACGGCCTACGAGATGCTGAAGCACGACTGGTGGGCTGCTGAGCCACGGCCAACCCCCACTCGTGATCTCCCCCGCAAGGCTCCTGAGCAACCAGCTGCTAGCAGTGCAGATCTTAAGAGACGACCTGGAGGGGATGAGGAGAACAGAGGAGCCAAGGTAGCTCGCAGATTGAGCTTTGGGGCCATGAGAGGGTAATTTGGCATATTGTTGTTTTTTGCTGCTTTTTTGGTTTGATTTGGTTTGGTATCGTGTTGTTTTTGTGCCTGGTATTGGCTTTGATTTGGGCATGGAGTTTACGGTGTTCTCGGTGTTTTTAGGGTTTTTTGATAGATTAGGCATTGTTGTGTTTATAGAACCTGATCATGTTTCTCATGACATCATGATTGATTGATGTGTATTTTTCCTCTCGATAACTATGACATCATGAATTCCGCAGTTCCATAATTCCGTTGTTAAACCTTAGGGTTATCGCACACATCAGCACATGACCAGGATGTGTAGTGTATAGAAACCTCTAGAACCCTAGCGACCGTTCCACCACTTTCCAACCATATCGGGAAATTTCTAGAGTCGTGTAAGTTGCGCAGTTCCTAAAGTAGAAGGATCTTGAATATTCCATTGTCAGATGTCGATTTCCAAGCACAATAGGCAACATAGTATTCGTGAACAAACTCGAAGATGCTAGATCTAAGGGTCGAGGTGTATAAAATGTCTCTGAATCGGCGGTTCTTTGACGACTCGGAATTTTCTTTTCATCATCATCAACAAGATATTCAATCGACTCAAACATCAACACTTCTACTACCACTTCTACTTTGAAACAACTCACTTACACTTTTCTACTTTTCTCAAGTACCACTTTAACACTTTATCACAATGGCTTTCTTCGTTCCCCGTTTCACTACCCCCACTGAGAGCTACCACTCTCACCCCCTCTTCGATATTTTCAACGGCCCTTCCATTCACAGCCGTCCTTCCCCTACTATCTCATCTCACCCTCTCGCGGCTTACGTGGCTCCCTCTCACAGCCGTCCTGTTACGACTTGCATTCGCCGCCAGCCCTCTGTTACCCCGGTGATTGCTCGCAAGACTGTCCGCTCTACCTTCCAGCCACGCTTCGATGTGCGGGAGACCGCTGATGCCTACCACTTGCATGGCGAGCTGGCTGGTCTTCAGAAGAAGGATGTCGAGATTGAGTTTGTCGACCCGCAGACTCTGGCGATTCGTGGACACATTGAGCGGAACTACTCGCGTGCTGTTCCTGTTCCTGTCCCGTCTCTCTCTATCCAGTCTGACTCTACTAAGCACATTGAAGAGTCCAAGCCAACTGAACAGCCCACCGAGAAGCCCACCGAGAAGCCCGCCGAGAAGCCTGTTGAGCAGCCCACTGAGAAGCCTGCTGAACAGCCTACTGCCACTACCACTGGCGATGAGATGGAAGTTGACCCCAAGCCTACCGAGGAAGCTACTAAGTCTACCGAGCAAGCCACCAAGACTACCCCCGAGGAGGCTGACCACTCTTCCGACACCGGTTCACACAAGTACCAGCCCACAGTGGAGGACTTCCCCGATGAGGATGACCACTTCTCTGTAACCTCCATGTCCAGCACCCCATCTCACTCCTCCGCCGCTTCCCACGCCGCCGCCAAGGCCGCTGCTGCCGCCAAAAAGGAAGAAGAAAAGCGCCGTGCCGCCGAGGAGCGCCATGCCGCTGAGGAGAAGGCCCGCAAGGAAGCCGAGCAGCAGGCTGCTAAGGCCGCCGCTGCCGCTGAAGCCGAGAAGCAACGCGAAGAGACCAGACACAAGCAGCGCGAGGAGGAACAGATTAAGTACTGGGTCCAGGAGAGATCCATCGGCCAGTTCTCGCGCACTTTTGAGTTCCCTAGACCCATCAGACAGAGTGAGGTCCACGCTACTCTTGAGGATGGTGTCTTGAACGTTGTGGTCCCCAAGGCTCGCATGGAGACACGTCGGGTCATTGTCTTCTAAGTAAGCTTTGATGAGATTTGTTTGTTGGGATTCACATATGCATATGAGAACTGCATTCTGATTTAGTTAGCATTGTTTGGAGTTTTGGGAGTTTTCGGGTACTAGTTGCTTTTTCTTTTCGTTTACTACAAAAATAAATAAAAAAAGTTTAAAAAATAATCATCATGATCGTGACAGATAACTGCGTAATCTGGGAATCGAACCCAGGGCTAATCGAATCATTACCAGATGGCAACGATTAATGTTACCACTACACCAATTACGCTGATGAGTGTCTTATGTTTGGAGTCGTGATAGAAGAACTTATGAATGCTGTGAGAAAAATTACCGGAATCGGATTTTGTCATTTTGTTCCGGGACCAATCAAGTTATGTATGTAACTTAAATAAAGTCCGATGTGCCGAACCTATAATGTGGTACCGCTCGTATGTATGTATGTGTACATGCGGACATCGTTAACGTCCGATATACATATGCGTGCGTGTATGTATATGTGAATGCCCATAGTGACTTCTAACGTGCAACCCAATGAACACTTTTGTTTTTGTCAATGGTTCGGAAATATCCCCAAAAATACCCCACGTCGGCTTATTTTGACTTGCCCCTGCGCTATGGTACATGATAGGATTCAGCCGAGCTAGAGCTTTGCCGTGTGGGTGCTGGAGCACAGATTTCCTCATGTATGTATGTATGGACAGCACATATGTACATACATATATACACAGTCTTCGCTGAATGTGGTTATAGACATATAAGGCTATTCATACGGAATAAAAAGGCGCATTGCAGAAATCACGAATTAAAAACCTTTCATACTGTTCACAATGTATGTTGTCATGAACAAATGTTCATATGTGCAACATGTCATTTGATTCAACGATGCCCCCCTTTTTGTTAGCTCCTCTTCCCCAGCCACTAACAAGACGTTCTAATACGCCCCCACAAATACCATCTCAGCAAGACAAAATAACCCGCTCCGGAAACCGGGTCTAGATCGAACATTGGGTGGTTGGTCATCACTTTTCTACGGCAACTGCCCGGGACGAACCGTGCCGTAGTTTACAGACTGTTTAGTGCGCTTGTGTTTCCGAGCCTCGGCCAATTACATCCAGGCCAAAAATGGCCCAGCGTCAACAAGGGACTTTTCTCCATCCTACATTGAGGTTTGTAACGCACCACAACATTCAGTATCACCAATCACATGAAATGCACTTTGATCATCTTGTCGTACATACATACCTTCTCTAGCAGTATTTGCCACTTATAGCATAATTCACGGCTTGTCCTGATCGATCTGTCTTAGCAGTCTTACGGCAAGGCTGACTAGGCCGATGGCTATTAATCTTCGTCTCATTATTGTTGTTCTTGTGTTGCATACATCTTCTTGTTGCCAAGCCCATTATCCATAAACACTTATATACACTATACATACATACGGTGCTTCCTTCCCTCCTTTCCCTGACAACAAGTTCAACCGTCCTGCAACCTGACGTCGACGATTTCTCCTTTGGGAACCATAATTTTGAGGCACAGTCAGTTCCAGGGCGTTTCTTTTTTTGGCGGGGTTACAGAACTACTTGAAATCCGTTTCGTTTCCCCTTTCCCAAAAACTGAAGTGTAAAGGGTCAAGCAACCAGGAAGCAAGAGCCAGGAATCAGAAGCCAGAAAACATAGCGAGCAATAGAGAGAGAAAAAAAAAGAGGGTCTTCTTGCGTCGTCGCTTGTTCTCATTCTAGCTAAATATTCGTTCTTTCCTCATCTTTTACTTGTTTCGTCTTTTGCTTTTTATTGTTGTCTTCTTCTTTCCTTTTCCCCCTCCTTCTTCTTCCAACTTTAGCTATCAAGCTATTCCTTCCGTCACAGTCGCGGCACAACGTCATATTCGCCCCTCCCCACAGAAAGCTTGCGACGCTTCCCTTGGAGCAAAAATCCGCCGACACCTTCTATCGACTCCCCAAAATCAGCAACTAACCCACTAATTCACTCATCACTGTCGCGCCTGCTCTTTCTTGGCATTTGCTTGTTGCGACAATCGATCCACAAATAGAAGGGGAGCTTTCAGCTAAGCGCAGCTGACATTGGGCAGCTACTGATACTTCTGCTATTGGAGAATTGAATATAGCTCCGCCATTGGAAGGAACTTGCAGTGGCATTCCCCTCACACGGCTGGGTTGTGTGGCGTTTCTTTTATTCCCGCTCTCCCCTCTTTCCGGTCTTTTTACTCTTTTACAATGGCCAAACGTCTTATTCCGTCGAGATTGAAGTCGGCGACTCTATCTAGAAGTTCGAGTTTTAAAACGTCCAAATCAGAACAAATGAGTCCTACAGGAATAGATACAGGACTTGTGCTCAAGGTCGAGGTTCTCAAGGTAGGTGCCATTTTAGGCCATTGACTTTATTCTAAGCTAACCGCTTGCATTCTCACTTTAGGGCCGCGACCTAGCAGCCAAAGACCGCAACGGCACTTCGGATCCGGTATGATAATACGCAATGCGCTTCTTTCCCCGTAGTATGGCTCGACAGCGTTAGACTAACTATAGCTCCCACGCTTGCCAGTATCTTTCACTCTCCCTTGGTGAAGCCAAGATCACGACACATTCGGTTTCCAAGTCACTCAACCCAGAATGGAATGTCTCCGGGGCCATGCCCGTGAACTCGCTCCACTGCCTCGTCCTTGATGTGGTTTGCTGGGACAAGGACCGCTTCGGCCGCGATTACATGGGCGAATTTGATTTGGCCCTCGAGGAAATCTTTGCCGACAACAAGCATGAACAGATGCCCAAATGGTACCGGCTGCACAGCAAGAAGAGCGGTCGCAAAAAGAGCGTTGTCTCTGGTGAGGTGCAACTGCAGTTTACTCTCATGGACTCTCAGAACGTTGGCGCTTCTTCAGACCAAATTATGAACAAATTTGCTATGTTTGTGGCTTCTGTAGCTGATGCTGGCGTAACAGCACCAAACCGCGCGAGTACGGCACCTGCGGCAACCAAGTCAGCGGCAGCAGTAGCTGGTAGCGCCAACGACGAAGACGAGGATGGGGACGAAGAAGATGATGAAGATGAGGAATATGCGGAAGGAGAGGGTGACAAGACCTTGGACGCTACCGAACGCCGCCGACGCCGCCTGCGGATCCGTGGTCTGAAGAAGAAGCGGCGCAATAACCCGTACGAATTTTCTAATGGCGGGTCAGACATGGTTGGCGTCATCTACCTAGAGATTGTCAAAATCACGGACTTACCACCAGAGCACAACCTTACCCGCACCAGTTTCGACATGGACCCGTTTGTAGTGGCTTCGCTAGGCAAGAAGACTTACCGTACGCGACGGGTGCGCCATAACCTCAACCCTGTGTTCAAGGAAAAGATGATTTTCCAGGTAATGAGCCATGAGCAGGCCTACAAGTTCTCTTTTACTGTCATCGATCACGACCGTTACTCCGGAAACGACTTCATTGCGTCTTGTGACTTGGCTGTCCAGGAACTCATCAGCAAGGCGCCTCAGGCCGACCCCGAGACTGGTCTCTATGCCCTGCAGGAGATTCCTGATCATACCCCAGTGGAGAAGAAGAAGCGTGGTCTCAAGATGTCCATGTCGCGGTCGCCATCAGCCCAGAGTTTGGCGAAGCCCGGTCGGTCTACGACAGCACGGAACCCCTCGGTCGATAGAAGTGTCACTGGGCGCAACCCTTCCGTGGATCGGAACAGCGGCAATCTCCGGACCCCTTCCGTTGATCGGTCAGCCGCCTCTGGGGACAAAGCGGTGACTCCAGCAACCACGGGTGTGGCTCCCGCTGTCGCAAACCCAGCGCTTCTCAAGCCGACCGATGTCGCGGCGGCGGCAACCTCGGATGAGCCTGATGAGGAAGATGACGATTTTATCGAGTATAATGTGGCTATGACCATGAAGCACCAGGAGAAATGGGAGTCCAAGCACAACCCACAGCTTACTATACGTGCCAAGTACATGCCTTACCATGCCTTGCGCCAGCAATTTTGGAGGGCTATGATGCGCCAGTATGACTCAGATGAAAGCGGCGAGATCTCCCGGGTCGAACTGAGCACGATGCTGGACTCGCTTGGTTCGACTCTGCGTGAGAGCACGATTGACGGTTTCTTCCGGCGGTTCCCGCATCGAGGCCCTGATGGCACCGATCTTGATAAGCTGACGATCGACGAAGCCATTATTTGCCTTGAGGATCAGCTTGAGCAGCGCTCGCGGGGTCCATCTGTAACTGACAAGCTCAAACACTCAGTTGAAACAGCTAAGGGACTGTTACCGCCTATGTTTACTCTTGGTGACAAGTCGGAGGCCGGTAGTGGTACTTCGACGCCTTTGCCGATGGTTGCTAACGTGGATGCTCCATCCTTGGGCGATGAGCCGGATCTTATTGACGGTAGTGCTGCCGGTGAGAGCGCGGGCGAAGAGCACGTGGTTGAGATTGCGCAATGTCCTATTTGCCATCAGCCACGCCTCAACAAACGTAGTGATGCTGACATCATCACTCACATGGCGACATGCGCTTCGTCAGATTGGCGTCAGGTTAATGACCTGATGATGGGTGGTTTCGTCACAGCCAGTCAGGCTCAGCGCAAGTGGTACTCCAAGGTGATCACCAAGATCAGCTACGGCGGATACAAGGTTGGTGCCAACTCGGCCAACATTCTTGTGCAGGACCGCCTGACTGGTCTGATCAATGAGGAGAAGATGAGTGTTTATGTGCGTCTGGGTATTCGGTTGCTGTACAAGGGTCTCAAGTCGAGCAGTATGGAGCGCAAGCGTATCCGTAAGCTTCTCAAGAAGCTCAGTATCAAGCAGGGTGACAAGTATGACGACCCGGCAAGCAAGGACCAGATTGAGCAATTCATTGCCTTCCACCGTCTAGATCTCAGCGAAGTTCTTCTTCCGCTGTCCGAGTTCAAGAACTTCAACGAATTCTTCTACCGCGCACTCAAGCCAGGTGCTCGGCCGTGTTCAGCTCCTAACAACCCAAAGATCATTGTGTCACCAGCTGACTGCCGGTCTGTCGTTTTCAACCAAATCGACACAGCTACCCGGGTATGGGTCAAGGGTCGTGAATTCTCTATCAAGCGACTCCTCGGCGATGCTTACCCTGAGGATGTGGCTAGGTACGAGGGTGGTGCGCTCGGTATCTTCCGTCTTGCTCCCCAGGACTACCACCGTTTCCATATTCCCGTGGACGGTGTCATGGGTCAGGACAAGTTGATTGCCGGCGAATACTACACGGTCAACCCAATGGCTATCCGGTCTGCTCTGGATGTATATGGTGAGAACGTTCGTGTGCTTGTGCCTATTGACAGTGTGGCCCACGGTCGTGTCATGATTATTTGCATCGGTGCTATGATGGTGGGAAGCACCGTCATCACTCGCAAGGCTGGTGAGCAGGTTGCTCGTGGTGAGGAACTTGGTTACTTCAAGTTTGGTGGATCGACTCTTCTCTGTCTGTTTGAGCCAGGTCGTATGCAATTTGATGAAGACTTGGTTCAGAACTCACAAATGCCACTCGAGACACTTATTCGTGTGGGTATGTCGATTGGTCATGAGGTGGGTGAGCCCCAATGGAAGGAGGATATGCAACGGCCTGAGGGTGAGGTGACAGAAGCTGATAAGATCGAGGCTACTCGGCGCATTGGTGGCGGCGCTGCTGCGGCTGAAGATGGCGACTGTGAGGATGGCACAAGTGGGGAAGAGAGCTCCGATGTTCCCGCTTCGTTGGTTCCAGGTCATGGTCGTGGTGTCGTTCCTGTGGTTGTTACACCAGATACTACTGCGGGAGTCGAGGAACCTACGCCGGTGGGGCCAATTTAGATTAGGGTTTGAAGGAAGTGATGACGTTATGACCAGTGTTAGTTTCACGCATTTACATTGCAAACATTAGGAATTATCTTGTATACTGCATGTAGTGGGAATTTGTGTAATTGTATTTAATAAAGCAAAATAAAAGCCAGGAAAAGTGGCAACAGAAAACCACGACCCAAATCCGGAACTCCAGTCTGTCTTGAGACGGCAGACATTTCATTAATAAGAGTAAAAAACAACAAGTAAACAAGAGGCGTAACAACATGTCAAAACATGTCAACCAATACCACCATTAACACACCCGGGGGGTCGGTATCATGGCCGCCATCACGGTAGCCGCTGCCGCCGGAACTTCACTCGCTACCGCCGCGCTCGCTATCCATAGAGCGTTTTGGCGAAGGTGAACGAGAAGCGCGAGAAATGCGAAAAGGGTAGGTAGGTGTTGTAGGGGAAGTAATGTGCTGCGCGGAAAGCTGCGGCGCTTGTTGTTGAGGGTTCTGCTGGGACGGATGGGTCTGACGCCATGAGCTGTAGATTTGCTTGCAGAGGTGGGCGGACATTGTGTAGGTGGGAGACATTTTGGCGGGTCGGTTGTATGGGAGGATTTAAAGGAGGATAATGAATAAAGTGATTTGTGATTCTTTCAAGTTATGTCGAGAGAGTTGTTGAGGCTTGCTTTTTGAGAAGGAATTTGTAGAAATTGAAATGATTTGAACGGATGCCAAATAAACAACAAAGCAGTCTTCTTCACCGTCACCACTGGTCTCTTATATAGACTTTGGTTTCTCGCTCTTTCTTTATCCGCCCATCCATCCTATGCCTCAGCATGCGCCCCGACCAACATGTCAGACTTGGCCAAAAGAGGAAAGAGCGACGGGGGTTTGCTGGTGGAATGGCGCCACCTGGGGTGATCTGGGGGAGAAAGCGTGAATTTGATTTTAGTAGGAAATGGAATGGATGGCAGTTACTTACATACTATACGGGGGTTTAGTGGGGTTTATTGCGTGGAGAGGACCTGATTTTGCGTTATCTATGGTGGGATATTACCAAGAATTGCGTTTTGGGTGGATGGTTTTTTTGGCGGGGAGAGTGGGATGGTATGATGAGGCTTTGTCATGATGACGGGTGAGATTGTTCAATTTTGAGGCTACGTATGTGTGTATGTGATTCGTTGTACATACATGAAAAGATGCATGTTAGGGGTCAAAAAGGGTTCGTCATATTGTATTCGTACTCTTTCTCTTGTTCGCACATTTCCTCTTTTTTTTTTCGGGGGCAAAGGGGTACCTGCTGGATCCGCCATCCGCCCGCCATGGTAAGTACAGTACAATGTACAACATAGGCAAATGCGCTGGTTAGAGAACAGGCCATTTTAGCTAGTCATCGAACGATGGCGGGGTTATTTTTACTAGAGGGCAGTTTTTTTTGCCATGGCGTAGAAGGGACTGATAGACAGGCGGGCGGGTCTGTGGTTGACTTTGGACTTAAACTTCAAGGCGGCTTACGGTCTGGAGTGGTGAATGCCTATAAAGTTTACATGTCTTTGCCAAAGTGACATGATGATGAAGTGTTGGTTCATGAACTGTTTGTTTGGGGCTTTAAAAGCGTTGTTTATCCGTCGGGTGGCGGTGAGAACGGTGGTGATTTACGCGTCGGCTGAGTTAATGGCGCTAATGCGGCGTGTTGGGGGTTAATTAATTACAGGCAAAAGTTTGTGCACACCATGCTTTGAATTGACAGTTGTTAATTCTTGGTGATCATCTTGTAATCACTGATTGATAAGCAAACTGCGAACGGTAGGGTTACACGGCAGCAACAGGGTTGATAATACCCTATGCCAGCTATCGATAACCGTAACCCATATCACGTGCTACATTGAAATTCACATGCTCTAACTATCAAGGTTCATGGTTACATTCATATGCAAGTACTTTATGGTGGTTAGACACACCTTGACTAAACACGTTTTACTGCCCGCGTGATGCACAAGCTATGCATACCCGAGGAGCCCATTTCGGACCGGCTGTGGCTTGCGGGGACAGCTAGAAGGAGCCTCCAAGAGGAATGGATACAGTTAGTATTTTGTAAGTTGGAGGGGTAAATAGACTGCGGGAGGGAGGTGGAGCCGAGGACGAGGACGAGGTTAATACGTAGGGTGTGTCATGCGGTACATTCAGTATGTTGGTGGTGTGAATTCCAAATGGAGGGGGGGCTCAGAGTGGAGAAGTAAATCGATCTGCGCTGGTGGTGGGGGCTTCGAAGACCTGTAGGAAGATGGGATGAGCGGCTGATGATGATGCTTGGCGCCTTGTTGAGGCGACTGAAGCGATTGAGGCGGGGTGAAGGCAGAATTTGCGTGGTGTGGACGGGGATCAAGATATTGAGCGTCTGCGTGTGTCTTGGAGTGAGTGAGTGGAGCTTTATTCAAACTTTGGGGTTTTAAACCTGAAGGTCAGAAGTACCGACGAGATCACTTTAGAGTTTTCTCTCACTTGCTCAATCTCATGAAGATAAGTCGTCGGGCGTAATCATGACGGGTTAAACATGCAGGAACACCGGAAACAGACAATACAATTCTTCACGGGAGGGAGCCAAGGAAAATATAATCATCCTTTTTTTTGTTTAGTGTTGCATTCGGAGTCCCAAAACCAAACTCCAAGTCTCCCTTCCCGCAGACCATGAAGAAAATAGCCCTAAAGAGATATGCCAAGGCCATTAAGAGAACAGGGTGGGTGACTGAACCAACCAGAAATCAAGGCGGGGAAGAGAAAACCTTGCTCCGCTTCTCATGTGCCCATGACCGCCTCATCCCATCATCGTTCCCACCTGCATAATCTTGCTTTTGCAGTTGATCCATCGACTGAGACACAGGGGAGGGGGGGTACCTTGGACATGATTTACGGGAAAAAGTACATGGTGTAGCCTGTATATATGGATTTATTGACCCCACTACCAAACACAAATCGACACAAGAGTGACGTCAAAGAGGGTAAGAAACCAATGAAAGCCATCATCGGCCGAAATCCTACTTATTTTCCAAAACACTTTGATATCGTGACAAAACCCCCACTAGGGCGTGTCTATAACAGTCAAAATTCGCACATGGTAATGTGGCCCTTGTCTGTCTGGACTTGTCTGGCTGGAAACAGCGGGGGATCGTCGTATCAACGCAATTTGTATTTTCAGGCTGACAAGTGTTTTGAATATTTCCTATTTCAGTAGATACTGTGGCAAACCATTTAACAGGATGGGACGGAAGGGATGAATGCTAGATGACATGTCGTTCGTCCCCAGTGTGACGAATCATGTAACCCAAGATAAGGTCGTATTCTGTACCTTCTTCGGCCATAGTTACACCAGGAACCCGATGGAACGGCAACGACCGACTACCCGAAGGAGGGCATCCAGAAAACAAAAAGATAAGACTATGAATACAAGAACCGGAATATAAAGTATGCGGGGACATTGTTCTTTTCTTGGCGACAAATCAAAAGAGGGGAATTCACTTGTCTTGTTTTGTTTTTTTTCTTCTTCTTCGTCAGACTAGTCATGGATTTGTTATCTCTTTCTGTTTTAGCAAATAGCGTCAGAAGCAGGGACTAGGTAGCTTGCAGACAATGAGAAACTGGTGTTTAAACCCTAGTATTTTTCATGGTTCCCACATGACGCGATTTGTGAAAAGAGAAGGGACGAGAGAGGAAGGGACCAGGTTGGTTGGTTATACAGAACCAGGTTTTTGTTTTGCCTATGACGGGAAGGTACGGACGGCTGGCGATTATAGTGGCGAGGGCGGGGGTAAAGGGTCTTCAGCTAACGGTGACATGGTGCTGAAGCGAAGACAACGGTTGTCTTATAACCGTGGTGTCTTGTTTCTACTTTCTTTTTTGGAGAGCATGTCCGACGGCCGTTAGCCATGTGTGTGTATGTGTGTATTTTCACCAGAAAATCGGCAACAGCTGATGATATTTTCATGGATCGGATAGAGACGCTGAATATGACAAAAGGACATTCTTCCGAAGGTCATAGTTATACGTATCTTCACACCCCAGTCCTTTGGAAAGTTGTATGTATATCGTATGTAATGTATGTGCGTACACATGTGCACATATGCCTGTTAAATCGATTCGTCGCTTGTACATACCCCAATCGGGTATATGATATTCGGAAGCCCCGCCTTTGACAGTATAGACCGAATGTCTTTTGCGGCTGATATCGTGGAGTATTTTTTTTTCCTTGTTTGGTGGTTTTGTTACGTTGGATCCGTGCTGTGCTTTATTCGATATCGGCTGTGACGGACGCACCTTCTTGGGTCTCTGTCACAATCCTGTAAGGTAAGACGTCTGACAGAACCAGTTCCGTGGTAAACACCTTCTGTTGGACAGTGTAACTCTTGCTTATGCTTATTGTAAGATATAGAAATACATTGGAGAAAACTAAAACCTATGAAAAGATATTCATCTATGCTGATCTAGTAAACTTCCTGACAACTCTAATATGACTTACTCTGTCCATTTTAGGACAGTGTATGTAACCGTTATATCAACAAATAGAAACTCTGAGATTATGGAGCCATCGGACATCTGACATCTATGTTTAGCAAAATGTATACAGATAGCATTGCTTTCTGTCAATTACTTGTGTTGGGGTTACTCTTAATGGCAATAAGTGAAGACGGTGGGCTATAGCCGAAGCCGGGGTGCCTAAGAGCACTGAGCAATGAACAATAGGGCGGCCTAGGTGGCGGAGGGATACGGGGGTCAGTTTACCTTGTTGGGGGCAGGGAACCATCAGCTCGCGTGGAAGCGGAGAGCTAGACGGATGAACTGTTCAAGAGGTGTTGTATGTATATTTGGGTCTGAGTTACAATAGACCGGGGCTCTATGTAGTCGTGGATCGCCGTTGAGAAAGCTGGGAAGTCCCTTGAAGAGCCGGTAGTGAAGGATGACTGATCATACCCCTCTCTTTTGACGGATGAGATCCTCAACATAGGAATGCAAGAAAGGTTTTTGTCATGAAGCTAAGAGAGAGAGAGAATGGAGAGTCAGCGCTTCTGACGATGACGTACATGCTGACAAAATGACAGAGGACGCCGGGGAACCATCGAGTATAAAGACTCCGGTCATGTCCCGTCATGACACAGTCTATTCCTCTTGCTTACCATCCTCATCACACTGCAACTACTCCAACAACAACAACAACACTTCCTTTTCTACCTTTTCAGGTCTTTTGCTTTCTAGTCTACCTTATTAGGTCATTCTATAAGTCTTTCGACTTGCTCATATCAGAAACTTTCTACGTCCTTTTACGTCCACTTCCCTTCAAGCTCTTATCAGAACTTCTCTTTTCTCACTCTACAACAATGTCTTCTCCTCTGATCACTCTTCTGACTTTGGGTCTTGCTGTCCGGCCCGCCTTGTCTGCTGCTATTCCCCAGCAGATCTTTTCTCGCCCTTTCACTCCCTTTGTTACTCCCAACACTGCTCTCTCTAACTATGAGTACATTGTTATTGGCTCCGGCCCCGGTGGTGGTCCCCTCGCCTCCCGTCTTGCCATTGCCGGCCACTCCGTTCTTCTTATCGAGGCTGGTAACGATCAGGGTGAATCGGACCTTTACCGTGTTCCCGGTCTTCAGTTGAACACTGGCGAGGACCCCGAGACTCGCTGGAGTTACTTTGTCAAGCACTACGCCAATGATACTGAACAGATGGCTGATTCCAAGTGCGCCTTTGCTACCGGTGGTGAGAACCAGTACGTTGTTGGCATGAGCCAGTACGAAGTTCTCAACTCCCAGATGACTTTGAACGCCGACCCCTCCGATGCTATTGCCGGCCTTCTCTACCCTCGTGCTGGAACTCTCGGCGGTTGCTCGGCCCACAACGCCATGATCACTACTGCTCCCTTCCGCTCCGACTGGGACGGCATTGCCAACACCACCAACGATGAGTCTTGGCTCGCTGATGCTATGCGTGAGAAGTTTGTTAAGCTTGAGCGCAACAACTACCTCGATTCCAACACTACTGGTCACGGTTTCGATGGCTGGCTCGGTACCTCTCTGACTGATCTCAACATGCTCCTCCCCGATACCAGCATCCAAAACATTCTCACCGGTGCTGCCCGTGCCCTCGGTATCAACGCCAGCTACCCTCCTGATCTGTCCATCTTCAGCTCTGCTCTTGCTGCTGACTTTAATTCTCCTACTGTCGAGCGTGACCACACTGCCGGTCTTTGGCAGGTTCCCATGGCCACTCAGGATGGTGTCCGCAACGGTGCCCGCGAGTTCATCCTTGACACTGCCACCGCTACTTTCTCCAACGGCACTCGCAAGTACCACCTCGACATTCTTCTTGAGACTCTTGCTACCAAGGTTCTCTTTGATACTACCGGCTCCACTCCCCGTGCCACTGGTGTCAACACCATGACTGGTCGCAGCTTGTACGGCGCTGACCCCCGCCACAACAGCACTGTTGGTATTGAAGCTGTCATGAACGCTACCCGTGAGGTCATTGTTTCTGCCGGTACCTTCAACACTCCCCAGCTTCTCAAGCTTTCTGGTGTCGGTCCCCGTGATGAGCTCGAGGCTTTTGATATCCCCGTCATCTCTGAAGTCTCTGGTCTTGGTCAAAACATGCAGGATCGTTACGAGGCCACTATGAACTGGGAAGCCGCCGAGGCTCTCGAGTCTATTGAGGAGTGTGACTTTGGCCGTGTCGGTGATAAGTGCCTTTCTACTTGGGAGGAGGGTACTAACGCTACCACTCGCGGTATCTACCACAGCAACGGTGCTCCCCTCGGTCTTACCATGAAGTCTTCTCAGGCCGAGAACGATGAGCCCGATCTGTTCATGTTTGCTGGTGCCGTCAACTTCAGAGGCTACTACCCCGGGTACTCCAACCTCACCACTGCCGACTCTCAGCACTGGACTTGGGGTGTTCTTAAGGCTCACTCTCGCAACCACAACGGTACCGTCAAGCTTCGCTCCACCAACCCCCAGGACACTCCCGAAATCGTCTTCAACTCCTTCTCCGGCGAGGGTGGCGATAAGGACGCTGCTGCCGTTGTCGAGGGTATGGAGTTCATCCGCTCTATGTACTCTAACCTTGAGCCTGGTTACGGTAACTTCACTGAGGTCTGGCCTGGTGAGGAGGTCACTGACCTGAACGGCTGGGTTCGCAAGGAGGCTTGGGGTCACCACGCCTGCTGCACTGCCAAGATTGGCGCTGATGAAGACGAGTCTGCCGTTCTCGATAGCAACTTCAAGGTTCGTGGTACTAGTGGTCTTCGTGTTGTTGATGCCAGTGTCTTCCCCGATATTCCTGGCTACTTCATTGCCACTGCTGTCTACATGGTCTCTGAGAAGGCCGCTGAGGCCATTCTGGCTGATATCTAAAAAGTTGAGGGTTGTTATGGGTGTTAGGGTTGTTAGCCTCTTGGCTATTGTTTGATTCTCTTTTCAGAGATGCTTGCTGTTACTCTTCTTAGAGTCAATGGGTTCTTTTTGCGATCGGTGTTTCTTGTCAGAAACTTGTGGTATTGTCTCTATCGTTTAGTTTTTGTTCTGCTTTTTTGGTTAGTTGACTTTTTAGTCAATCTTGTTTTTTTCATTGTTTTCTTCGCTTTTCAGCGATTTAGTTTGTGTTTTGTCACTTGTTAGTCGACCAGTTTAGTTAGCCGTTTTTCTTAGTACTCTCACCCGTCACTTGTTGGTGACACAGTCAGTTCCTTCCGAATTCAATTATAATTGAATCCTATCAAGTTTATACTCCGTTTCTTATGTGACCTGGATGTATGCATACGACCCATCCAGTTCGGTAGTTGTCCCTTTTTTCCTATCGCCAAAACAATCACAAAATCCACTAACTTTGGTCCAGAACTGCCCAAGCGTATGTCACCTCGTCATGGCGTCAAATATACGCAAGCACAGATCGGACCTGCATAAATTGAACTGTGAACTAGGGGCTTCTAGATGACGAAAGGTGGACACGAGTCGGCCTGTGAGAGGGTTTTAACCCTTGGCGAGAAAGATTGCCGTTCCCGTCTAAGTCGTATCTTTACTGAAACTGGACGAGACGACAAGTTATTTTTGGGCCAGTTTTATGTGACATTTACGAGATACAGACTTTTGAGTGGTTGATATGGATAATTAGAAAGGTTATAGAGGTAACACACAATTTGAACAAACTACTCTGTATGGATACAAACCACGTACTGGACAATTCTAGATTGTTTTCCAAGGAACCTAGCTAACCATAACCTTAGTCATGAACCGGTTTCCTCTTGTCTTTTTTGTTTTCTTTTTGTGCCCTGGCTATGCCTTATGTCGATACTAGAGTACGCATAGACTCAGACAAACAAACCCCCGGACCTCCTCGATCCCAGCTGTCCGTCTGTGAACCTCAAACACCATCAAGACGCCAACATCCTTGTCCCGACGAAACCAACTTCGGTGCTGTCTAAGCCGTGAACCCCGCGCATTTTGGTGGTGCTGATGGGTGGATTTTCACTCTATATTCATGCGTTATGTCTGGACGGTTTTTGAATATTCCTGGATGTTACTCTGTCGATTCAGGGACCATGAGATAGATTCCATGTTTCTTTTCTGATTCTCTTCTTTTTCTTCTTCTTCTTCTTCTTTGTTATCTATATGTCTGGACCCGGTTCGCCGTTTTTTTTCGTCCTTTTCTTTCTTTTTCTTTTCTTTCGCACCTTCTTTTCTGTTGACGGGTGGTATCATTGCATTCCTTTGTGATACCCTCACTTTGCCGATTGATTTGACTGTAGCCTTCTGTTTGTTGGCTCTTTCCTTCTTTTCTATTGTTCTATATATTCACTTTTTTTCTTTTTCTTCTTTTCTTTCTCTTCGTCCACGCAAGCGTGTTGTTTGTCTCTCTTTGATTATTGATTGATTCATATCACAGTCTCAAAATTTACCCTTCATTACCCTCGCCCTCCTCAAGTAATACCCGAGTAAGTACCTGCATATATCCACATTTTCTTCTAGACGAGTCGTTTTGCTCTTGAAATATGTTACACGACATCCCTCAGCTCTTCGTATTTTCTTGCATCATTTCCTCTGCTCGTGGACTGGCAAACTGGGTCTTGGATTTGTCTTGAGACGAGAATCTATACTGCGACTTGTTTCGCCCGTTTATGCAGTCAGATGAGACCACTAAACTGCCAAACATGCCCTCGTCTCGTTTCCTTGCCGGTTTTCCATGTTTGCTCTTGTTTTCTTTTCTTTCCTTCTTTGATTTCAAACATGATACTATCCACTATCACCGGATAATGTCCCGCAAACTACGTCGTCACCATCCACCATGAGGAATCCAGAACACCTCTCGCCGCTCTCGCAGCTTGCTAACTATTTTGGTCCTAGACCACCTTCTTCATCATCCGCCGCTACCAGTACCCGTTCTTATCGTGACCGTGCTCCTTCAAATCTCTCTCGTCTTTCTTCTTCAACCACGGCAGTTTCTCCTCCACACACACCTTATTCCGATATGGAACGCTCACCATCAATTCAATGGCCCTTCCGTGGAAGTGGTCATATGCGTACCCGTTCACGTTCCGGCACCGGCACTGACACTAACGGCACCAATGCCAGCCCCACCACTCACACTTCAAATGCCTCTTTATCCGCCTCTTCATTCTCCGGCTTCTGGGCTCGTCGGGGTACTTGGGCTTCACGTGGCCACCGTCACAACGCTAGCGCCGCTACCGATCTTGATATCATCCCAGACTACGTCGTCAACTACATGCGTGGAGAGACCCCAGAATCATTAGCTGTAAAGCGGGAAATGCGCCGTGGCCCCCAATCAGTTCGGATACATCGTCACTCCCGGGGGTTCCACTCTCGCACCGCTAACTTCTTCATTCCCGGTGAAGTCTCCGAGGATGCTGAGAACCTCGTCACTTATCAGGTTGACGAAAAGGCCCCAGTGAACCCCGGTTGGTCATCAGGCTGGCGTGCTGGTTTCGTTCTTACTTTTGGTGTTATTGCTACTATCCTCATTATTGTTATGGTTCTTTTCTTCGCCTCCGTTGCCCGCTCTAGTTCTTTGATCGGTCAAAGCTCAATATACACCGGTGCCTGTGGGGAAACCCGGAATCTCAGCTACGGTCTCCGCATCGTCATTGCGCTTATTTCTGCCGCCATTCTCGTCTCTGGAAACTACATGTTCCAAGTCCTCAGCAGCCCTACCCGCACCGAGGTCGACCGTGCCCACGAACAAAAGAAGTGGCTTGATATTGGTATCCCATCTATTCGCAACATGGCCACCATCTCGGGTAGCCGCACCTCATGCATCGGCCTTCTCATGCTCCTTATCACCATTACCACTGTTTTTGTCAACTCCGTCATCTTCGTCTCTCAATCGACTGCCAGTTACAACATGGCTTTGGTTACCGAGTCCTTCCCCAGTGGTGCTTCTTTCACTTCGTCTGCCGTTAACAATGCCGGTGGTCTCTCCGCTGCTGCCTTGAATGAGATCCAGACTGATTCTACCAGCTACATGAACATCCCCGTCAACGACTGTGTTGGCACTTTTACCGATTCGCTCATCACTCCCTTCGATGTTCTCCTTCTACTTGCTCCCAACTCCTCGTCGACTGGTTCTTCTCTCCTCGCCACTGCCGCTACCGGTAGCACTCTTGGCGCATGGGCAGATGTCACTAGCAACTCTATCAATGTTCACAACACTGTCGTCACCTCCTGCCTTGTCCGCCCCGCCAAAGTCGAGCAGACCTGCTCCGTCATCCTCAACAACTCCCTTCTCGCCGCCACTGCCCTCTCGACTCTTCTTCTTACCGTGGCTGTTGCCGCCATTACTCTTGTCATGGCCAAGTTCCAGCCTCTGGCTACTCTGGGTGACGCTCTGGCTTCGTTCCTTGATGTTCCTGATGACCACACTCGTGGCGCTTGCCTGTTGACCAAGGATGACGTCAAGAACGGCCGCTGGGGTAACAATGATCCCAAGTACTACGTCCCTACTGACCACTACTGGTTAATGACCCCCAGTCTTGTCCGTTGGGTCTTGTGGGCTGTACTGTTCATTGTCCCATTCATCCTTGCGCTGGTCGCTCTGGTTCTTGGTATTTCCAACAGCCCCCTCCACGCCATGTCTTCGTTTGGTCTCCCTTCGCCTTCTCAGACTATGACCATGACTGTTGGTGCCGACGCTATCTCCATCCTTGCGTCTCTTCCCCAGATCGCCATTATCGCCTTGTACATCGCTACCGATGCCTTGATTTCGACTTACTTCCTGTCCCATGAGCTCTCTGAATACGCCGTCGCTAGCAACCCGCGTCCTCTTCGTCTTTCGACAAGCATTCTGCGCGGTGCTCAGACTAACTCCATCTACCTGACTCTTCCTCGTCCTGTTTCCTGGGTTCTCTACATCTTCTTTGCCGGCATCTCCTTCATTACCGCCCAGTCGCTCTTCACTGTTGTCATCACTTTCAACGAAGCTCCTTACGCTACTACTGCCGCTGCCTCCTTCACACAGGACGCTATCTACGCCATTGGTTTGTCTGGCGTTAGCTGCTTGGCCATGGTTTCCATTCTGTTGGTGTTGACCGGTCTGGTGATCGGTTTCGGTCTCCGCCGTGCCGACCCATCACCAACTACCGTCGAGGGCATGCCAGCCGGCAACCCACTCACCCTCCGTGGCGGTTCTTGCAGCGCCGTACTCAGTGCCAAGTGCCAGGGCGCCATCGGTGATGTCGGTGCAAAGGCTATTGCCTGGGGTGTGGTAGAGGAAGTCGACGGTATGACTGTTGGCCACGCGGGCTTCGATTACCGGGAAGTTAGAAGCCTCAAAAAGGGCGGCGTCTACGCTTAAGTCGTCCATTGTCTTTTTTGTTGTTCTGCTTTTTTGTACTGATGATTTATGTATGCGATCTGGGCCGTTAGGCAGCCGAAACAAACGACTGCGTCGTGGTCTTGTGCGGGCCGCAAGTAATCTATAGTTTCCTTTGTCCATTTTTTCCTTTCTCCTGTAAAATACCCCTTAGTGATTTACGTTCCGTTGAAAAATAATGCAAAAATGTATTTATTCTTCTATGTTAATATTCCTGTACTTTTTCTGGGGAGACCGTGATTCATGGTGCATATTCGTGTGCTTTCGAAATGAGGCGTTTTTCTATGATAATGTGTTTAACAGATTCATCACCAGTGAGGGTTCAAAGGTTGATGGTTCTGGGTGACATCATCGCGGCTAGCAACCAACCTGGTCCCGCAACTCGTTTTAAATGACGTATGTCACTCGGTCTCTGAAGTCACCGGCAACGTCGCCTATTTCAGTGGCCTCTGGACCCTAGTCATTAACTTCCAATTCGTCGGCGTCGAGAAACCTTGGTATCTCTCCTGACACACTCCCTGAGAGTGCTGCGTGGGTGCAAACACGGCGCCCCGGCCATGCAACTCGTTGGTGTCATCAGAAGGGCCTTCC
>JSUI01006496.1:0-92770 GCA_000833645.1 Huntiella omanensis | reverse complement strand
ATGCTGGTTTCCCGGGAGCAGATGGGCATTTCGAGGTCGGCGTCCCAGGTTGCGGAGGGGAGTCTTGTATCTTTGAGGGCAGTGAGAATGGCAGTCCAAGCAGCATCGAATGGGTTTCCATCAAGAGAGATGAAAAACAGGTCAATGTAAAGAACCCAATACGCCATGGTAACCATATCATCCTTTCCCTCGTCATCATCATCCTGTCCCATCTCCGTATCCTCCTCTGCCCCAGGACGATACCGAATCCGCAAGTCTGCTGGGTTAATCACTCCGGCGGCATGCAAAAGCGAGTAAATCCTCGTACTCAATCCCTGCACCAAACTCCCCGGTGGCGAGCCCGGTAGGAAACCCACGGCACATCCTGTTGCCATCTCAATGTTGGGAACAAGAAGGTCATATTCGCGAAGCTCCGTCTCTTGGTTATCGACCCGGTAACTGGGGATCTTCGACACAGGAAGCGTCTCGCCACGAATACCGCAAATAACGGTTGTTGAGCCAAGTCGTACAATGGAAGAGCCGTGAGCGTGGGTGAGAGAGGAGGTGTTGACTAGAGGGGGTCGCGCCACGGACGGGTGTCGGGTGTTGGAGCGGGCTGGGGCCGGTGAGGTTAGGTTGGCGAGGAGGTAGGCGTGAGGCGAGAGCTTGGCAAAGGTTGCCCGGGGGAGACCCATTTCGGTGGCCATTTTGAAGGTGTCGTGACTTATTAGTTTGATGATATGGAATGATTAATGACCAGACAAATGATGATGAAGCTTACTTCTTGCATGTATAGCTACTTCTAACGTCGCGACTGATGTTAGTAAATTTTTGGCTTATCAACCCGTATCTAACCCTATGTCTGACCAGGGATATACTCCTATGATGTCAAATAATCAGGGCAAATGGAGAACGATTCCTTCGTGCGTAAAGGTTACAATGTGGATGCGGCGTGAAAGGATCGTATGTTTCTATGCCGTAGCATGTAGCCCCCTGTCAGACTGGAATAGAGCATGTGTTTATAATGTATGCGATAAAGTGGGTACCCCAGCCATGCGGGGGTACCTCTTTGACATTGATGAACAATTCTATGAACGATGATAGAAANCTGACCAGGGATATACTCCTATGATGTCAAATAATCAGGGCAAATAGGTAAAGATTCCTTCGTGCGTAAAGGTTACAATGTGGATGCGGCGTGAAAGGATCGTATGTTTCTATGCCGTAGCATGTAGCCCCCAAGAAAACCAACAACGGCGAATCAACGGCACAGCGGGGTATTCTTAGGCCGGCAGGTGGCGTGGTGGACTGCGCATACAATACACATGTATGCATGCAATCACCTCGTGGCAGGCCTCAAGCCCCGGTCATCCACCGTAACCGCATAACCCGACCACCCACTTACACCGAGAATCCTCGCATCTGTCATGTCTAAGTCAGCCTCCCATTCGTCCCTAGACAATATGCCGTTAATCTCCCGCGCATGAACCGGCCGTGAACCGCTGGTGCCCAATTGGGCATGTCATTGACGAGTTAGGATATCGGTCGACTAGGGTACGGGAGGATGGACTTGAGATTGACCAATTAGATGCGAGCATTAGACGCCGAATGAAGGTTGTATGTATGGGATTTTGAGGAGCTTTTTGATGATTCTGGTGATGGAACGTGGTATGCGAAGAGGGGAACGGGTCGGTCGTTTTTTTTCTTTCATTGCTTACCACGGTGAGCATAACTTTGGTTAATAGGGTGCAGATTGGAGCTTGACCGGCTTCTGGTGTAGTTCAGTCAGATCTACGATCCTTCCCGGTGGACTACGCACGAAATGACAACATCCCCGGATTCAAGACTAACCTAGTTAATTACATACGTACATCCTTAAACATACATACGTAACCGACTTCCAAGATATCTCCAGCCTCTTCTATGTACTTATCGTCATCTCCGGTTTTCCGAACATCCTGTTTTCCCTATCTACTGTACATATAAATTCACATGTACATTACATACATACACATGCACATTCATCACCAGCACCGTCACCATCACCAAAAAATCAAAACCCCCCACCAATCCCACCAAGAACCCCTGTCTTGAACCCCAGCGCTTACAGCAAATCTAAGAACCTATAACCAATCATTCATAAATACATATACAAAGCCTTCATCCGGCCCCTCTTCAAGACGGCCCGTCTAGTCCTTTCCAAACCCCATGATACCGCGACCTTTTTCACGGCCACTTGCGTCGGCTATTTAACGTTTCTTTCTGTCGTGATACATACATCCCGTCGTCTGTCATACCTGCCACCGTCACCATTGTGCCTGATTCTTTGTGCTTGTGGCCATTACCACGAGGGCCAATATATTCCGGCCCGTCCTTTTTCTAATAATTGTTACATCTACACTCGTTTAAAATGTCAATCCCACAATCAAAACCTCTAGTTCCCAGAATTCAAATTCTCCTCACACCTACCAGCCCTGCCGGTCTTTATGAAGCTGAGATAGTTGACCCATGGTCCAAGTCTGGTAAATACGCACTCTATTGGACTTACTTCTCACTTGCTATTCTTGTGTTAGTTCTGGGTGTCCGATTATGGCATTTCTGGCAAGATAGAATTCGCCGCGCTTTGTACAAGCAAGAGTTCATACGCCATTGTGAACAGATGAACCACCATGGATTTGACGGACAAGAAGCCATGTTATCCGGAGAGGCGGGTAATTTCTTTGTGAGGGAACAGATGGCGATGGCTGAGACTGAGCCTCGCTTCAAGCCAGTTGCCCATGGAACAGGAGTTTCGTGGACTCATGATTTGTTGGCTTTGTTCAGATGGGGTTTCTACAGACCCGTCCCCGATATCACATGGCGTGGATACACCATGAGCTTCTCTAGTTTGTCAGTTATATTCTGCGGTTTTCTCGCTTTACTATTCGTTGTACTCGTTGTCTTTTTACAACAGCCATTGTACTGGGAAAGTATTCGATTTGGATCACCTCCTTTGGCTATCCGTGCCGGTATGTTAGCTATCGCTATTACTCCATGGGTTATCGCCACTAGCATGAAAGCCAATATCCTCACCGTCCTCACCGGTATTGGTCCAGAACGGCTCAATGTGTTCCACCGTTGGATGGGCTACCTCACGCTTCTACTTTCCCTCATCCACATGATCCCTTTCTACGTCCAGCCAGTTTGGGATGATGGTGGTATGGACATCTACTCCAAGTTATTCCCCGGTGGTTCCGGAATTATCTACGGTACTGGAATCGCCTGTATGGTGCCTCTGATTTGGCTCTGTGTCGCCTCTCTCCCCGTGATTCGTCGAGTAGCCTACGAAGTCTTTGTCATGTTACACGCTCCTGTTGCCGCCGTTTACGTCGGCATGCTTTTCTGGCACACCAAAAACTATCTTCGCTCATGGGACTATCTCTACACCTCCATCGCTATTTGGGCATTCTGCTATCTTCTTCGTCTTTTCAATCTCAACTGGCTCAAGCCCTGGTGGAACCTCTCCTTCCTTACCGGCGACGAAGCTGCCGTAACTCTCCTCCCCGAGGGCGCCGTCAAAGTCACTATCCCCACACGTATGCGCTGGAAACCAGGCCAATTCGTCTACCTAAGAATGCCCGGCATTGGTATTTTTGATAACCACCCTTTCACAATCGCCTCCATGTGCAGCCCCGACTTCCCATCTGCCTACGGTGAAGACTACCGTGATTGTGTAATCGTCTTCAAGCCCTATCGTGGCTTCACCCGTCGAGTAATGGAGTCCGCCATCGAAAAGGGCCCCTTCCACACTTACCGTGCCTTCCTCGACGGACCGTACGGTGGTCTTCGTCGCGACTTGTCTTCATTTGATACTGTCGTATTAATCGCTGGTGGCTCCGGAATCACAGCTCTCATGTCACAACTCCTCAATCTGATCAAACGGATGCGCGACGGCAAAGCAATCACCCAGAAAATCGTCGTTGTCTGGGCTATCAAGCGATTGGAAGCCATGGACTGGTTCCGCGAAGAACTCCGTATCTGCCGTGAATCCGCTCCAGTCGACTCTGTAACTTGCAAGTTCTTCGTAACCGGCGCTAAACAACGAGAACAGATTCTCGTCCCAGGTCAACAACCCCCCGCTGCTGTCCCATTGACGCCTGGGTTGTCACTGAGTACTGCTCCTCGAGTCCCCGCTGTTGCGGGCGCCAGGGCGTTGACGCACCAGTTGCATGATAAGCTTGATGGGTTTGTTTCTGGAATTGCTAGCAAGAGGAACTCAGCGTTGATTATGGCTGAGGCACAGGGCGATGAGAGGAAGGAACGTGAGTTGAGAGAGGAAAATGAGGATCGGATTACTGCGTTGCCACCACAGCAGTTTTTGGCTCAGCATGGGTCACCATATCTCGGCGGTGTCAACTCTCCTGACTCATATGAGTCTGACCACAAGTCTGCCGTTTTCGAATCGAATGAAGCCCCCGCGATAGCCCGCCAGACCAGTTTCCACTTCCCGCCCATCCAAAGACCTGCACCCCACTTTAACCATATTCCTCCCCAGGGTCTCAAACTCGACACAAATGTCCCGCTCCGCCCCCCGGAGCTCGCTCATCTCCGCGCAGTAAATTCGCCTACCGGTCCTGGCCCCGATATCGAATCAAATCCCACCAGCAGTTCTCCGACCGCCCCACCCGGCTTCGACTTTGGGTTTCCAGCGACACCAACATCTTTCCAGAAGTCTCTTGTGCGCTTCGCATTCCCACTGCCTCACCAAATTGACGGAGGTTGGACAGTTGAATACGGACGGCCAGATTTGGGGTACATGTTAAGGGAGTGGTCTCGGGGCGGCGCTAACGGCCGTGGAATCCTAGGGAGACGGACGGCCGTGTTTGTCTGTGGCCCGGCAAGAATGAGAGAAGGTGTCGCAAGGACGGTAGCGGGGTTGCAGGGTATGATTTGGGGTGATGACATGCTCGATGAGATCTTTTTGCACACGGAAAATTACGCTTTGTAAACTATTGGGTGGTGATGATGGACTACTAGGTCTGAGGGTGCTGAGCTGGTTCTTGGCTGGTTTTTTGACCCGTTTGTGGGTGCTAGTTATGTAGTCCATAGGACAGTTTCCTGTTTCGTCTTTTATTGATTATTAATTTTGATTACTGAGCTCTTTTGTTTCCCGCCGTCTTATCCCAGCCGTCGAACGGTGCTTGGACTACCGCCCGCTCAAAACTTTACAAATGTCGTCATCCGGCAGGATTGTTCACACCCCGCTTCATTAGGGTTACCAATAGCGCTTCGTATAAAGCTTCGAGCTTGGGAAATGGAAGGGAGCTCTTTGTTCCTTTATTCGTTGTTGTTAACTTGATATCGTTTGTCAGATATGGATCCGCGTGTTGCTGCTGAGATTGAAAAGGCCGCGGCTGATGGGGTTCCCTTCCGGGCACAGAAGGGCTATCTTCATAGGACATGGGCGCGCACGTTCTCGTCACTTCCTGAGCTATATCTTCAGCCGGAATCATTGGAGGAAATCACTAAGATTGTCCGGCTAGCACGGATATGTCGTCGCCGGCTCGTCACCGTGGGCTCTGGCCACTCGCCTTCAAACCTTACCTGTACTTCCAGCTGGCTGATTAACCTGGACAACTACAAGCGGATTATCTCGATGGATAAGGAAACTGGAGAGGTTACTATGGAGAGTGGAATTAGATTGTACATGCTGAACGAGTTACTTGAGGAAAACGGTTTGGCGATGCCGAATTTGGGATCCATTAATGAGCAAAGTATTGCTGGTGTTATTTCTACGGGAACTCATGGGAGTAGCTTGAAGCATGGTCTTGTTTCTGAGAGTATCACGGCGTTGAAGATTACCTTGGCGGATGGGACTACGAAGAAATGTTCGGCGACGGAGAATGAAGAGTTATTCAGGGGTGCGTTACTCTCTTTGGGAGCTTTGGGAATTATCACTGAAGTCACCTTCAAGGCCGTACCAGCGTTTAAGCTGCGCTGGGAACAAGTCATCGATTCGGACTCTAGAGTCCTTAGTTCCTGGGACACTGATCTCTGGACGAGAGGAGAATATGTCCGTGTTTGGTGGCTTCCTCACACCCGGCGTGCAGTTATCTGGCAAGCTAACCGGACTGAAGAGGCCGAGGTTGCCCCGCCGGTTGATTACTATGGTGGTTCCTTCGGGTACTACCTTTATCATAACCTGCTCTACCTTGGTCTTTGGGCGCCAAAGGTGTTGCCGTGGGTGGAATGGTTCGTCTTTGGTATGCAACATGGGTTTAAAAACGGGACGAAGAAGACGGCTGTTCAACAGAGTCGGCAGGCTCTGTTGATGAATTGTCTTTATTCGCAGTGGGTTAATGAGTGGTCATTGCCTCTGGAGAACGGGAAGGAATTCCTTAGACGGTTCTCTACTTGGGTGAATAAACTGCCTCCTTCCGACCCGGATTACATGGAACCTAGAATTCCCTATTCATCCGAGGGTATCTACCTACACTCCCCCGTGGAAGTCCGTGTCTCTGACACCCGTGCCAAGGGGACTGTTCGTCCCTGGCTTGACTCGTCTATGCCCGATGGCCCTACTTTGTACGTCAACGCAACCCTTTACCGTCCGTATGATCTCGACCCAGATTATCTCCACCGGTACTACGCTGCTTTTGAGCACGTGATGCGGGAGTTGGGTGGGAGACCACACTGGGCGAAGAACTTCCATACCACCGTTGAAGACTTTGAGGGCATGTATAAGGAGGATCTGGAGACGTTTAGAAATGTAAGAGATGAAGTTGACCCTGAGGGTATGTTTGTTGGACCATGGCACCGCAAGATGATCTTAAGAAAGGACCAGGAGGTATTGCCTTTAGAGGAGGTATTTGTTAAGGAGGAGTTGATTAAGGCCAAGGGAACGGCGTTCACGGGGAGACAGGTTGAGTAGAAGGGTTTAGTTTGTATTAGTAGTGTATCAATCAACTTTTGTGACAACTTCATTTGCCAGCCACTTTCCTTGGCCTTCAGTATAATTCTCCTTCTTCCATATCTCAACATCTTTCTTGCACCGCTCTAAAGCCTCTTCACCCGCTTGCCAAGCTTCTTTCCTGTGCTTTGCGCTCACACCAATTACGAGACTTTCCCGACCAACTTCCACCCGACCGGTCCTATGGACCATGCAGATGCCCATTAGGTTGTACTCAGACTTGACGGCTTGACAGATCTTCAACATGCTTCTCAGTGCCGCTTGGTGGTAGGCGGTGTATTCTAAGTTTACGACACGACCTGCTTGTGGGTCATTATCACGGGTTGTGCCTAGGGTTGTTAGCAGGTGTGAATGATGGTTTTGGATGACATACCTGTGAAGAGAACATTACCGCCCGCTAGTGGGCTTCGTATGAAGTCTAGACATGGTTGAATGGGGATCTCGTTGGGTGTTATGCTGACTAGTATACCGTCCTCGTGGATGTGATGAGGGGCCCCCGTTGTTGGGATGTGGATCAACGGGGTGATATCCGGAGATGGCCATTGGTATGGTTGATCAGCACCCTTTGAGTCCATCTTTGCGATATTTCTTACAAGTCTGGAGTGTATAGTTGTACTCACATGTTACACTGAAGTTGATCTGCACCTTCTCTATCCGGGTGGGCATGTCATTCCGGCAGGTGCCAGAGCTAATTGCCAGCCGTCAGGATTCTTCTGCCACCTGTCAATACACGACTTCACGTCTCGAGCAACACTCAAAGTCATCAAGCCACGACCAACTCACCATCATTCATCAAAAACCCTTTCAAGACACACTCAAAATGAGCACCCCATCAAACCCCCCAGCGGAGCCGGCTCACCCGCACTCTCGGCATGGTAATACCCAGCGCTGACCATTCCCGCGCCCTCACCAACTACCACGTACAACACGCCGCTAACTAACTCCCAGACGGTCACAACCACTCATCCGGCCATACGCACCATGGACGGCCAATTTCAGGACCTAGTGACGGGTTAGATTATGACGAGGCACCAGCGGAAGATGATGAAGATGGATTGATTGTGGAGACAGAGGAACAGAGACGAGCGTATCAAGAGAGTTGGGAGTTTGAAGATGACGGTGACTTTCATGACGAGTATACAGACAGAAAGGGGCGGGGTGGTTATGTTGATTTGGATAGAGACGATCGGAGAAGTCATGAACGGGGCTGGTTTGGGAAGGATCGGCCGCCGAAAGGACAGGGAAGACCAGTAGATACGATTGTTGTGGAGGGAATTCCTGAAGGTTTTGGATTAAATGAGGTCCGAACTAGTTTTTATAACTCGACGGATTTGGTGGATTTTCCGACGGTGCAGATTCGGTATCCGGGGGGTAAGTTTATCGCGACGGATCATTATTCATGATGCTGACAAGTTCTAGGCAAGAGAGCATTTCTCCAGTTTCAAGGTCTACCGGACTCTATAAAATGGATGGAAGCAAACTTTCCCCGCGTCAAACTGGAATTCCCCAGTCGCTCAGATTCCCAAGAATCCTCAGTGTCATGTTTCATACATTACGCCCGTACCTCCAGCACGGCTAACCCCTCCAACTCCAAAAACTCCATGACCTCCCAGATGAACCCCAACGTTCCGGATAATTCCTGGCGTCAACAATTAAATGGTGCCACAGACGCCGGTACAACGCCTTCGCAAACCCTCGTGTTCTACCCCCTTCCGCGCACCATGGACGAAGCTGGATTTGCAGCAGGTGTGCAGCAACTTGAAAAGGAGGAATCGTCTGCGCCAAAAGCTGCCGGGGCACCAAAGTTGAAATCTACAGCGCCGGTGGGAAGTACAGTTGGCATGGGAGCGAAGAGAGGAACGTTACACAGGGTGATGATCATGAGAGATACAGCGACGAATGTATCCATGAATTATGGGTTTGCGGAGTTTTGGACGGTAGAAGAGGCTATGGCTGCCTTGGCTAAATTTAATAAGTCAAGGGCGTTCAGTATGGACGGTGCTACGGTGATGGTTTCTACGATTCATTTGGGTGTTTTTGTACCCGAGGAACGAGAAGTCACGCCGAATATCGAGATGCAGTCGTTCTGCCCCCTCATTAATCCGGGGATACGTGTTAGATATCGCGATTTGCATGTATACCCCAGCATGCTAGTGGTCAACATAGCTCCACCGGCTGGTCTGGTACTACCGGTAGTCCCGGAAGAAGAAAAGAAGGTGCGGAAAAGGAAGGGCGAGAACTTAACGGCTGGTCCGAATAAAAAACCGGTGGTTATGGCGGGGCAGATTGCAGTTTGGACGAAGAAACATAAAGAGATTTCGGAGACCGCGGGGAGTGGAGGAAATGCGGTGCCAGTGGGGACAACAAAGGGGAAAGGAATTACTATTTCCTTGGGAAAAACCAATATTGGAGTGGAGGAAAGTTTGAGTTACTTGGATTTGGACCAGTTGGCTTGCTTGCTTTGCATGATGAGGTATCGGTCAGTAGAAGACTGCCATATCCACGAAGCCTCACGGAATCATAAAAGAGCGATGAAAGATGAGGGGAAAGTCAAATTGGCGGATATCCGTGTTGTGAAAAGAGATCGCAAGCGGGCTTCAGAAAGTTACAGAGACCGAGCATCTGAGCGAAGAAAGGCCTTCAATATGCCGTCACAACCTCAAAAAGCACAAGCACCTGTGGAGTCCAAACCAGCTGAGCCAGAACAGCCACCACCGGAGCCACGCGTGGGCAAAGGATCCTCTTTGCTTGCCAAAATGGGCTGGACGGCAGGAAGTGGTCTTGGTGCCAATGGCACTGGACGTACGGATATTATCCGGGTTGACGCATACCAAGAGGGTGTTGGTCTCGGTGTGGAGGGTGGAAATCTCGGTGACGCTGTTGCTGTTGCTGGTAGGAAAATGGATATCGAGGTTAGCAAGGCGGGTGGCAAGCGGTTTGACTACCTAGGAACTGGGAGAGATAGAGCCAGAGAACGCTTCAACGCCCTAGGTAAGGACGATACCGAGGATGAAGTCAAGGAAACGGCGGAGGAGACTAAGTAGATATATAGGGTTAAACAGGGTTATATTGAGGGAATTTGGTTGTGTGACAGTGAGCACGAGATTTTGGTGGGGAAGTGCGAAATGGAGAAAAGATGCGAGATATGCACATTGTTGAAAGAGAAAAGGCAACGAGGAAAGGATGAGAGAAGAGCTTGGCTTCGTCATTGGCAGAAGTGATGGCGACATTGAGCCAATGTCTTGGCTTACAGGGGAGGCCGACATGTCATGACATAGGGTTTATGATTGTGGGGGAGACGATACACAAGCAGCGAGTTTATATAAGACTGAGCAAGTTAATGGTGCCGTTTGATGTGGGGTTTTGTGTAGATAAAGGATATTTCTTGATTTGGAGATATTGAGACTTCACGAATTTAGAGGTAAAGATTATCAACATCGTGGCTTGCCAAGTCCGTAGTTCAACAGGGAACTGCGAGGCCAAGAAAGCCAAGTTCCGAGGAAAGATGGATTATATACAGTCGACGCCATCACACCATCGCATCGCCAAGCCTTGGCGGTGGTGTCAGCTATCCACAATTGAGAATGTCTATATACATCACCAGAGTATAAAGTCTATGTATATTATCCGTCAAATAGAGAGAAAATGAATCATATCGACATCATACAACGACAATGACTCTCCTTGACCAAACGGCGAAAGCCTTGGGTATCAACCGCGCTTATCGGGTTGATATTGAGCCAAGACAACTTCTTGAACAGACGGCTCTTGAGACGGAGGGACTCCAGAGTTATAATGAAGAAGACCCTGATTCGGGGGAGTGGGCGAGAGACTTTGTACCGACGAAGGACTCTATTACGAATTATATCAAGAGTTTGTTTCCCTTCTGGAGTTGGATCTTTCATTACAACCTCACCTGGCTCCTTGGCGATGTAATTGCCGGTAAGTCTCCCACCCCACTACAAAAGACAAGAAACTAACAACATCCAGGCGTCACCGTTGGTTTCGTAGTCATCCCACAAGGAATGGCATATGCCCTTCTTGCACTTCTCCCTCCCGAGCATGGTCTCTACACGTCCTTCATCGGTTTCATCCTCTACTGGTTCTTCGCTACCTCCAAGGACATCACCATCGGTACAGTCGCCGTCATGTCAACGCTAGTAGGCCAAGTAGTCGTGCGTGTACAAACCGACCATCCAGAATTCGCCGCTGCAGATATCGCCCGTGCCTTGGCATTGATTGCCGGCGCCGTCCTGTTACTTCTGGGGCTGTTACGTCTTGGTTGGGTTGTTGAGTTTATCCCGTTGGTCGCCATTGCTGCGTTCATGACGGGTGCGGCTGTATCTATTGCCGTTGGTCAGGTTCCTAAGATGCTTGGTCTGTCGGGTGTTAACACGCGCGACGCAACATATGAAATCATTATTAATATCTTTAAGAAACTGGACACGGCGAAGGGTCTCGATGCGGCGATGGGGTTGTCGGCTTTATTCCTTTTGTACTTCCTTCGTTGGGTGTGCAACTACATGTCCGCTCGGCAACCTAACCGGAAGAAACTCTGGTTTTTCCTCGGGACTCTCCGCATGGCGTTTGTTATTCTTCTGTACATTCTAATTTCCTACCTCGTCAACCGGGGTCTCACCGCCAAAAAAGCCCACTTCTCTATCCTCGGGACCGTCCCATCTGGTTTCCGCCATGTTGGTGTCCCCATGATGAACAAGGAACTGGTCTCCGCGATTGCCCCAGATCTCCCAGCGACTATCATCGTCTTAATCATCGAGCACATCGCTATCTCCAAGAGTTTTGGCCGCCTGAATAATTACGTCATTAACCCGTCGCAAGAACTCGTAGCCGTCGGCTTCACTAATCTGCTTGGCCCGTTCCTTGGTGCGTATCCGGCTACGGGGAGTTTCTCGCGTACCGCTATTAAATCTAAGGCTGGTGTGCGGACTCCCCTTGCGGGTATCTTCACCGCGGCAATTGTCTTGTTAGCTCTATATGCACTTACGGGTGTCTTCTTCTATATCCCGTCTGCGTCCCTGTCTGGCTTGATTATTCACGCCGTAGGCGATCTTATTACCAAGCCAGCGGTGGTATATCAGTTCTGGCAGGTATCGCCTATTGAGGTGCCGATTTTCTTTGCCGGCGTGTTTGTTACTATCTTTACAAACATTGAGAATGGTATCTACGTTACCATGTGCGCCTCTGCTGCACTCCTACTAATTCGTCTTTCAAGAACCAAGGGCCGGACTCTGGGAACTATCACGGTTGAGCAGAAAGCCAAGGAGGGCCAGGTCCTTTATGATGAAGATGGTAATGCTGTGTGCGTTTATAAGAAGAGAGATGTCTGGGTTGATCTTGATGGAAAAGATGGGAGAAACCCCCGTGTTAAGGCTAGACATCCTCACCCTGGAGTCATCGTTTATAGATTCCGTGAGGGTTTCAACTATGCCAATTGTGCTATGCACATGGACTACCTCGCAGAGATAGTTTACAAAGAGACCCGTCCAACGGAACTAACCCACCACACCAAACTCGGCGTAAGTACATAACCCTCCCACCCTTCCACCAACTAAATAACTAACCCCCACAGGACCGCCCCTGGAACAACCCCGGCCCCCGCCGCGGCCACCTCCCTCCGCCATCAGACCCTCGTCCCCCCCTCNCGTGAGGGCTTCAACTATGCCAATTGTGCTATGCACATGGACTACCTCGCAGAGATAGTTTACAAAGAGACCCGCCCAACGGAACTAACCCACCACACCAAACTCGGCGTAAGTACATAAACCCTCTCACCCTTCCACCAACTAAATAACTAACCCCCACAGGACCGACCCTGGAACAACCCCGGCCCCCGCCGCGGCCACCTCCCTCCGCCATCAGACCCTCGTCCCCCCCTCCACGCTATAATCCTCGACTTCAGCGCCGTCAACAACCTCGACGTAACTTCTCTCCAATCCCTCATCGACATCCGCCAACAACTCGACCACCACGTCTCCCCCGGCTTCGTCGAATGGCACTTCGCCAACGTGACGTCCCGGTGGACTCGTCGGTCTCTAGCCGCCGCAGGCTTTGGATATCCNTATCAGTTCTGGCAGGTATCGCCTATTGAGGTGCCGATTTTCTTTGCCGGCGTGTTTGTTACTATCTTTACAAACATTGAGAATGGTATCTACGTTACCATGTGCGCCTCTGCTGCACTCCTACTAATTCGTCTCTCGAGAACCAAGGGCCGGACTCTGGGGACTATCACGGTTGAGCAGAAGGCCAAGGAGGGCCAGGTCCTTTATGATGAAGATGGTAATACTGTGTGCGTTTATAAGAAGAGAGATGTCTGGGTTGATCTTGATGGAAAAGATGGGAGAAACCCCCGTGTCAAGGCTAGACATCCTCACCCAGGAGTCATCGTTTATAGATTCCGTGAGGGCTTCAACTATGCCAATTGTGCNACCGACCCTGGAACAACCCCGGCCCCCGCCGCGGCCACCTCCCTCCGCCATCAGACCCTCGTCCCCCCCTCCACGCTATAATCCTCGACTTCAGCGCCGTCAACAACCTCGACGTAACTTCTCTCCAATCCCTCATCGACATCCGCCAACAACTCGACCACCACGTCTCCCCCGGCTTCGTCGAATGGCACTTCGCCAACGTGACGTCCCGGTGGACTCGTCGGTCTCTAGCCGCCGCAGGCTTTGGATATCCTCGCGTCTCGGGGGCTGAAAGTTCCCGGTGGATGCCGGTTTATGAGGTTGCGGGGGTGCAGGGGGAGCAGGTTGATGATGAGGAGACGGGGCGGGTTCCGGTTGCGGGGACGGATAGACCGTTTTTGCATGTGGATTTGGTGGGGGCGTTGGATGCCGTTGTTAGGGGCATTTCTGGGGGATCTACACCGTCGACTAGGTCGTCGGAGAAACAAGTCGCTAGTACGATTACACACACTGCCTAAGTATTATATACCCAAAAAACAATATATTTTCATGACTCCACCTATTTACTCCCTCTCTACCAAATCCGAATGTCTCTGAATAATATGCGTTGCATCCGGTGTTCTCGAAATACACAACTCATGAACCATCTGTCCATACTCTCCCACTGTACTTCCTCTAACAGCCTCCATCAACTCAATACCATATAACCCGACAAAAGCCCTCTTCACATCCGCAAGATGTCGTCTATCCCAATGCATCCGGACAATTCTGGACGTCAAAAGGTCATTCCGTAGCGGATCCGTCGTCAACACCGTCAACGCATGTCTCAATAACTTGGCATCACGCACTGGTTTATCCATGAGACCATAGAGAATATGCGCCATAACCTCACCGACAAGATTACCGCACTTCTCCAACGCGTCCCGCGCAAGATGGCTGCGATATTGCGCTTCGTATTCTTGCATGACGACGCGTAAATGCGAGTCACTCCTCTTCACACAGATAGCCAACATCTTAGTTTCTCCACCTCTCTCCGCCTTGATATACTTTCGGAGATTCTTCACATCCTTATCCACATGCTCCATATCGATCCGGGCCGGTCTCCCATGAGAATCAAATTCCTCCTGCCGACCCTCTTCAAGGACCATCAATACAGCCTTCTTGAACTTATCCTCCTTCAACTCGGCTTTCATACATCTGACCAAGGAGTTCCCATATCGTTTATCGCGGAATTCATGCTTAATCCTATCAATCTCTGCATTTGTCCTCCCAAAGAGCGCTTCAATGAGGAGTTCCCGTCTGTTCTTATCACTGTGATACCAGTAATTCGCCCAATTGGCTTCACTTCCCCACGGGCCCAAGGCCACGGCATAACAAGCCTTAGCCAGGTTCGGCTCGCAGTCTTTAAGCCGCGATTTAATATGCTTAGCAACATTGACGCCCTGTTTCTCCGGACCGACCGTGACCATCTTCCTGTATTCCCTCCGTAACTCGGTGACTTGTTCAGGCGTCAAGCCGGGTAAAATCTCAATCAAGGGACCGACATCCGGACGTCTCGTCTCATCTTGTAAAGCTCTGGCAATGCGCATTGTCGAGTCAGTTGAGTCGTGGAATCGCGCACGTCTAGGTGGCTCGGGAATGAGATTTTCCCCACTGAGCGTGAACTCTGGGATGGCATCTTCGCTCTGGCGATGGCTATTTCTCAGAATTGGTGAGGGCATAGGGGACGCTTCTTGCCAGGTACCTCTGTATGGTTCAAGCATGGGAGATGGAGCGACAAGAGAGACATTACTGTTCCGTCTACCAGACCGGCGTTCAGCATCTGCAATGGAAAGTAGACTGAGTTTCTCAGTAGGCGTGATGATCTCCGATCTAGCCCTCGAATGACTTCTTCCTCTCCGCGCACTAGGCAAATCATCCCCCAACAAACTCTGCCCCGACGTCCGGCCCATCGAAGCTGTCGACGCCCTCCGTGATCTATGATGCGGCGACGTACTAGGAACCAAAACGCTAAGTCTCGGCGTCTTCGTCGCAGGTCTCGATCTATCATCCTCCGACGAGTAAACGGCACTCTCATTAGGAATTTTATTCTTACTAGCCGAAGGGTCCTTCAANGGCTGATTCGGCGGTGCTGTATTGGACTATCGGGGGTGCAACCAAGTTGACTGAGACCGGACGTTCGGGTAACGCCGGGGGATGTTCCTGGTACTGGGCGTATTCTCCCTGGACAGCAGGGTACGGATCCGCGGGGTACCCAGGGTGTTCATCGACGGGGTAATACGGACTAGCATGATAATACCCATTCCCATTCCCCTGTCCAACACCCTGTTCCTGTCCATAACCGCCCGTGGCACCCTGGGCAGCAGGAGGCTGCATACCCGCGGGCACCGAAAACGGCGGCGGCGACAGAATCGGCGGTGAATACGGCTGTTCATAATCCGGGTATGGCGGGTTATCATCGGGGTACGGCGCGGTATGTACGGTGAGTGCAGTGGAATCATTCGGGTGTGTAGAGGCGGGTTTTGGCGGTGGCGCAAGCGGGGAAGATGGTCGTGAATGTGTCCGTCTCCTCGACGGTGACCGCCTAGAAGAATCGCGAACACGCCGTGAATACTCCCCATCCCGTTCCCTCTCACGCGAGCGTCGTCGTTCATGTTGAGATCTCGAGTCTCTATGTTCCCGATGGTCCCTATGACTTCTCTCCGAGTCTCTCCGTGGTCTGGACGAGCGATCTCTAGTGCGATCGCGATCACAATCACGCTCCAACTCCCTTTGACGTTCCCTCTCCCTCTCCCTTTCCCATTCCCACCTCTCCCTATCCCGTCGTTCCCGCTCACTTTCGCCGGTTCCACGGCGACTTCTTTGCCCGCCAATCTGACTACCGCCACCCCCGCTCAAGTGACTTCCTGCGCCGCTCAAATGACTGCCAATGTGACTTCCCAGAACCGTTCCTAGGGACGTCTCATCGTCGCTATCCATATCTAGTGGTCTGCGCGTCCGGGCATACGACATGGTAGAAACGGGGCCCGGAAGCCCGGGAGTATCGGGGTCGCTATAGTCCATTTCCTCCATGGGATGTTGTGGGCGAGTTCTCGTATGCGACGGTTTTTTCCGTATGGATCGTTTAACGCTTAAATGGGACATTTTGTTCAACCTCGAAAGAATGGTAAATCAACCTGTCGTGTATATATGTATCTGTATATTCAAAAATGATCAAAAATTGCACCCGAAAAAAAGATTTGTGCAGATTACTTGCAAGCGAGAAATTCAACCTAAAAAGAAAACTAGCCTATCAACAAAACATACCCACTTCACCAACGCGCCATAAACACCCGAGCGGCCGCCACCCAGGCTGTGCCGACATGGGTTCAACAACACCTGCATATAGCCTGTCCGGCCGCGCATATATAGCATGCTTAATCGAGGCTGGGGATCCTCCGCCCGGTCAACATCAACGATATCAAGAAGCTGTCAGAAGCTCCCACATAGCGCTATTCCTCTTGTTCCCTTCTAACAAAGCTCTAATACTAAGACAACCACACTAGCCCATTGTCACCAACAACACTATTTCTTTCTTTGACCGTTCACAAACTTATTCCCTCACTAGTTTGACGCCACAGTGGCGGCTTTTCATAATCTGGCCCTGTGACTCCATCCAGCCCAGAATCCTCACTCGCCTCATCTCGCCTTGAAGTGCTCCATCCAATGATTCTGTCTTTCACTTCTTTGTTTTCTTCGCTCGCCCGCTCAATCTCACTCATCAACTGACTCCCTCTTCCTAATTCTCTTTCTTTCCATCTTTCTTTCTTCTCATTCATCCTAGCCGCCCCGTCCGTAAGCAACGCCGTGTTTCATCACCGCACGGTCCACTAGTCAACCGATCTACCTCACTTGTCCAATTAGGGTTAGTTGTATACTGTGTGACCTGCTTACACGACCTCGAAATCCTTCAACTCAAGGTACCGAGTACAAACCAATCAACCAACAACAACGTGCATGAGCCTGCCTATTTATAAATACACAAGAGTATCGATGAACCATGGAACCCCCAAAACACGCATTCAAAAGTAAAACAAGATTCATAATCGTCTACATATACTAATCACAACAATCTACATCGAACCCGCGGTGTCCATCCGTACAGGCGGTCCCTTGTAATCTTCAAAAATCGGCTCCAAACCTTCCCAGGCCTTTTCCCGATCTCCGTTAGGACCACCCAGTTCTCTTCTCTTCCAGTACTCCCCGTTAAATTTCCAGTACTCTTCTCCACTGATCTCACACTTAGCCTTTTCAAACCAAGCAGGCTTGAATTCCTCACCCTTTTGTTCTCTCATCTTTCTACGCGCTCTCTGCGCCTCTTCAAGACGAGTCTTCTCCGTGGCGGCAAAGTCATATTCACCCTCCTCCATGGCGCGCTGATCAGGACGTAAACGCGAGTCAGTGGGCGCGATCCACGCCTTAAGGTTGTCATCAATGTGATTGAACGTAAGCACGAACGGCGTCAAATTGAATGGAATGCCAGCCGGACGTTCATGAGCCTTCCAAATAAGGAACGCCTTGTTCGGGTCGTTAATGCTTCCCTGTGCGCCCTTCTCGCCAGGGTCTTCAACCGTAGCTTCATACCCGGGAGTCTTACGGGCATATAAACGGCTGTTCCACCGACCACCCATACTGTACACAACCTTGCCTGAAGCATCGCAAATCTTTCCGGCAGCCTGGAAATAAGACGACGCCTTCCACCCTCTGGGCTTAAACTCCAAGTAGCAAATCTCTCCCGTCGTCCAATTCTTGATCTCCATCATTCCGTAGTTGTCAATAGCAGGACTTCCGGTAATGATACCAATAACAGTCGACGTGACCTTCTTCCAAGTGTAGAAATCCTCCTTTCCACCGCTCGTAGGCCGGAGCTTCAAGAACCAAGTACCAAGCGGGTTAATATCAAATGACTTTCCGTAGAACTTGGACCGCACCGAAGATTCACCGTAGTACGTCCAACGAGGCGATTCCGCAAAGGCCGCGCCAATGGGCGGGTGGTGGGATACCTGTTCAATAAAGAACCGGTAGTTTTTGTCGGGGCGAACGTATTCAAAGGTTTCACCCAGGAGAGGGTTGAAAGGCTTGGCGACACGACCAATAGTTGAAGCGTACTCAGACGCAGCAAAGGCAGCCACGTAAATGAGACGCTCGATAGAATCAGACCGGGAAGCCGCAGTATCAAGCAACTCGGCATATTCCATGTCTTCACCGCAACGGTAAAGAAGCGATGTGGGCTCGTTGAAAGAAACGGGAAGGGTCATCTTGGTCATATCCTTGCCAATCATGGATTTGAGAATACCCTAAAAACTGTTAGTACAAGGTCATCAACACCAGTCAATATACTACTCACCCAAAGCGAAACCTTTGGACGGTTATCCTCGTCCATCTTGAGGCGAGTACGAACCCCATTCTCATAACCCTTAAACGACGCCGAAATATCGTTCGCGTCGTCGCCCGTAGAAATAGTCACGGCGGTAGAAGCCTCGACGGCATCCGAAGGTGGCATATCAGAAACCTCGATATCACCAGCATCCACAGCATCGTAGAACTCATCATCGGCATCCTCATCCTCAGACTCGGAAAGTTCAATGTCAATAGGTGCCGTAGGCCGTCTAGAAGTCGCAGGTCTGGAAGCCAAGGCTGCCGAGCCCGCGGCAACAAAACCACCAGCCGCAGCAGCGACATCGCGAGTTCCGGGAGAAACTGGCTCCTCCTCTGCCTCATGTTCAACAATAGTCTCATGACCATCGGCAGTAGTCAAAGCTTGTCTCAACGCTCTCTTGGTCATCTTTCTCTTCTCTTCGGCTTGACCAAACTGCGTCTCCAACAATTCCTGCTCCCTAGCCAACTTAGCCATGCTCTCTTCCCACATCCTTCTCATCTCAACCTCTCTCTCAACCCGCGATTGCCAGTACGACTCGCGATCCTTAGCAATCTTCAAAAGGTCACCCACCAGCCCCGTCAGGCTACGAATTGCGCCGTCGTACGTCTGAAGGGCCTGTGACACCGCAGGATCTGAAAGGAGTAGGGTTGTGTTACCGCCCGAAGAGGCAGACGGAGCCGAAGAGGGAGATGACCCAGATGTGCTCTGACGGCCGACCTGGGCAAGCAGAGCGCTGTTGACCTGCGCCATGGTATCGAGTTGGAGGCGCGCAGACTGTACGATGATACTAAAAGCATCCTTACTGGGTGGAGCATTACGCGTGCTGTTATCATCTCCGTAGTCGTCGTCATCCTCATCATCATGGTACACCGAATCAGCAATAGTACCAGGACCAGCAGGAGCCCCTGAGACACCACGAGTAGCGGGTCTCTCCTCGGGCGCAATATCCTCCAAGCTCTCAGTACTGCCATGAGCCGCAGTAGTGGGAGCCGCATTACCGGCAACTGATTCTGCGTTTCTCAAACCTGAACGGCTAGTCGACATTGCTCGACCGACACCCGGTCCCGGCAGTGAACTGCCGCCAAAGTCCGAGACACTCTCACTAGCCACATCACTAGGCGCCAATTGAGACAACTTGTCCTGTTCCTTTGCTTGACGCAAATACTCGTCGCGGCGCACCTTCTGGCGATCCTCCTCCTTTGCTTGGTCTTTACTCCATTGAATCGAGTTATTGAGGGCCCAGAACCAGCGCTTGGCTTCGACCTCATGATTCGCCTTGAGCGTGTACTTGACTGAGGATTTCCCAAGGATCTCAAACTTGGTCTTTTCGTCGGGACTCATGTGTAACGTGGCGATGCGCATGTTGATGGCACCTCTGCAAGCTGAGCCAGCATCATCTTGATGCTTAGAGTAGCTCAGAACGCCCTCCTCAAGAACGAACCACCGCAGCTGGTATCCCTTGCGGTAATTGGTCCATTTCTTGAGGTAACCGCGCATCTCGCGGGCCTCGCGACCAGCAAGCGGATCAGCTGGGGCACCAAGGGCTCCATTCTGGGAAGCCAAGCCAAGTACAGCCTTCTCTTGGATTCCACGCTGGGCCGCCTGTGCTGCAGGAGACTTCTTGAGCATGGCTCGGGTTGATTCGTCCTTGGTGATATCTTGTGGAAGCTTCCCCTTACGGTCACGCTTAAAAGGATCAGCGCCGTGGAGAAGAAGTAATTGGATCAAGTGGTTATCCTTTTGACGAGCGGCTTCGTGGAGCAGAGTTCCGCCAGACTCCAAGGTAGTTGCCTCGGTGACAAAATCGGTACTGTTAATATCGAGAAGGGCCTGGAACCGGGGCTCCTCAAGTACATCCCGAAGAATGCCGTGGTTACTATCGGCAATAAGTTGTTGTACCTCCTTAGTCTTGTTTTCGATAAAGAGTGTGCGTGACAAATGAAGCATCTGGAAAATGTCAGGATTCCGGGAAAGATCAATAGCCATGCGACCGGCAAAGTTGGCGATTGAATCATTGATTTTGGGTTGCTCAAGGAGCATGTTGACAACCTGTGTGCGGCCTTGCTGCGCGGCGACATGCAGCGGGGTGTTTCCGTCTTTATCCCGGGCATTGATATCAATGTATTCGGCGCCATCTGAAAGAATGTATTCGATGACAGGGGTCTCTGCGCATTGAATAGCCAGGTGTAAAATTGTAGTATCCTCCAGAGGGCCAACAACGGCTTGCGAACTAGATGAGGTACTTTTCCGAGGTGCCGAATCAGACGTTTCCCGGACTGCCTTAGAAATCGATGCTGTGTCCCCAGTGCGCAAAGCCTCTACAATGCGAAACTTGCGCAAAGACTGTTCCAAGGAAACAGCCCCCTTATCCGAATACGCCACGCTGCCATTTCTCCCGGGCACAGAAGCCGCAACACTAGGCGGTCCATTAGACGGGACAACGGAATGATGCGACGCCACGCGGACACCCGATATGGAAGCCGTTGACATCTTAGAGCTGTGGCCGCGAACCGATGACATGATTGTGTCTGGTGGGCTATTACCCGAGCGATATGAAGCGGTCGATTGGGTGGAGAGAGGCTGTAAACTGAGGCGGTTGTCGATTGGGATTGGAAGTGGGGGTGTTTCTTCGGGGACGGAGGCGGGGCCGAGAGATTCGCGGTCGCGGAATATGGAAGAGCGGCGACGTAAAAGAGCTTTTGCGGCGGCGGAGCGGGAGCGCTTATGGCTTGGTTGGCTGGCGGCCGGTTTGGCGGTTAGCAGTGGACTTGAGTTCAACGACGTGGCTGTGTCGTTGGGTCTGCTAAGTGATAACAAAAAAAGACGATAATGAAATGACAATGAATAAATGATTATCTGGACATACAACCGTCCAAGACAAACGAAACGGAAATTTAAATTAAAAAGTCAGAGCAACAAAAAATGGAAAGAGCATCCCTCTTCCAAATCGTCAATGAATGTGAATCTCTCAATCGGGAAACCATCCAATTGAAGCGGGGGCATAGCAACGACCCCATAACATCTGGACTAAGGATGAATGGGCCCTGAAGGAAGGAGCTTCAGCACGAGCGTTGAGGGCCGCAACGGGCAAGCAAAGAAACCCTTAGAGGAAAGCAGCTGAGAAACTAGCTGACATCGGTTGAATGAATGGGTATTGGTGATAGGACGACTATCTCCGATAGCCAAGGAAGGGAACTAAATCAGCCGTAGTGCAAAGTGGCAAAGTATGAACTGCGCCTTCCTGAACAGTCCCTGCTGATGAACGAAGACGAGGTTTCTTTTCAGCGCACGAGTAGATAGGAAATGGGGGTCTGGAATGAGAGGCATGTAAGGGGATGGTGACGTTTGTACGAGGACACTCACTTGAGCGGGTTAAGAGGACTGTCGGATGGCTGGTGACGGGTCGTTTGGAGGGTGTGTTACGTTGGCGCTCCGATCAGCGTGAAATGCGATAACCATCCATGATTATCGGTGGTGCAGAACTGCCGGCGGATCGGTCTTTGAGAGACAATAGATAGGGGAAATACGTAGTCGACTTACCTAGTGTCTGAAATCTCAGACATGACTGCGGGAGTAGATTATGGACGTCCCGGAAGAGGGGCTGTGGTGTACTCGAACTTGGTGAAAAATGTCCGCGGTTTTTGGTAGAGAAGTAGTCTTTAGTAGCGGTTCATCTCTTGTCTCCTTGACGCTTGCGTGTCCTCGAGATTAATGGGATCGTGAATAAGGTTAAAAGTTAGGGTCTATCGGTGTATAGGTACAGTAAAGAAAGTCAAAAGAAAGTTAAAGAAAGAGATTCTAGAAATAATCCCGCAACAGACTAAATCATCATGTTTCTATATATTCTCCATAACCATGATTTCTCCATAACACGCTCCGCCTCATACAAGCCGTATGCCTCCTGATTTCACCATGATTTAGGCCATGACCACCCCCGCTCATCTTCCTACAAAATTCATACATACACTTTTTTTTTGCTTCTCCTCTACTCTACATAAATATGCTGCATTCTAAACAAAAATATTGCATCATCCTAAGCTCAGTTTCCTCATTTGGACGGCCACTTGACCAACACTGCCCTCTACATCCCTAACGCTAGGTGAATAGTCCCGGGATCAACTAAAGCCGGACTGGCAGACGCGGCAGGTTGCTGAGGCGCCGAGTGATGGAGGCGGCAAATTCCTACGCCTGGTAATGATTTGCGCGGCGGCAATAGAAATGGGGTTTGTTTGGAATCCAGTTGACATTTGCCATGTGGGTCGGGGGAAGCGTAAATTTGAGACGGCTGGTAAGTAGGGCACAGAAAATGCATCATTTGTTGGTTATGACATGGCATCACGTGGTTCGGTTTGATTGATTGATTGATTGATTGATGTTTGTTTATTAGAGTCCCTTGTAGCCGAACTTGTCCGCTAAAAGGTCGGGACTATTTGTTAAACTAAGGCTAAACTCCCCCACAGTTTCTTCCCCGTCCTGCTGCCTCACAAGAGGTGCCGTAATGGGCAAGGGCCTACTCCTGCTCCCCCGGCCTCATAGGTATATAAAGTACAAAGGAAAAACTCACTCGAACTAACTACTCCCGCCAAAACAAATAAAATAAAGGAAAGGTTCATGAAACGTGACATAAGGAAAGGAAAAGGAAAGAGAAAACAAAAGAAAAGAAGGCTTGATGTGTGGTGCGTAGCGGAGAAGATTAAGCGGCTTTGGAGCGCTTCTCCAGGCGTGTCAGAAGTTGTTTCCTGCCTTTAGGGCTCTTCAGCAGCTTCAGCACATGTGCTTGGGGCCAGGGACGGGGCAAATTCTTGCAGGTCCAGGGGTGGGTTGTTTCTTTGTCGTCACCGCATCTAGGGCAGGACAAAACAGCGTTGTCGTGTTTAAAGCGTAAGTGGTATGTCTTGAAGTCGCCGTGGCCCGACATGGCAGCGAGAATCACTGCTATCAGGTGGCGAGAGCCTTCCGGGACGGGCTTTTGGCGGCGTCTGGGAAAGGCGTATGCGGCGCGTTGTTGGTTATTCTTGATGGTCGGTTGTTGTTGATACCAAGACTTGAACTTCCTGTGTGTCTCATCCTTGAGCCAGTGGATTGCCTTGGCCTGGGACATCCATGGTGTGTCTTGTGGGGTCGCAGCCGACTTGGCGAGTCTGTCAGCTTCCTCGTTGCCGTGTACGTCAGAGTGGCCTGGCACCCATATACAGTGGACCTGTACGTGGAAGGTGGTTCTGTACTGTTGCATCAGTTCTTTGGCTTTGTCAACCTCGTGCTGTGAGGATCCGGTTCTTTTCGCAGTTGTGTTGAGCCTGTTGACAGCAGCCATGTTGTCAGAGCAGATCCAAATACGCCCGCAGTTGAGAAGGTTGTCTTGGGGGATTGTCTGAAGGCTCATTCTGATAGCCACAAGCTCAGAATCAGCCACTTCATGCCACTTGCCTGTACGACAGGTACCCGCCATGATCTTTTCGTTGCTTTTCTCTGCGTACCAGCCCGCCCCGGTCCAACCGGTGGCGAGCATTGAGCCGTCTGTATAGATCCATACGTCCGGTTCATTCTGTCGGTGTGTTCTTAGGGCCCGGTGGGCGGCAGCTTGCGCTTCTTTTTCTGTGGAAGTGGCTGTGATGGCGTAGGTAAGAGCTGGGGATACAGGGTCGGCTGTGGGCAAGGTATCGTACACTGGGCCATAATCAAAGAGGGGCAGTGGGAGGAGCTTGCGGATGGATGTAGTCTTGGGCATATGGCTCGTCAGGGTGATGGGGTGGGTATCATCGAGGGTGTAGGATCTGATAGCCTCACGAGTGACTGCCTCCTCTAGCAACAAGGTGGCGGGAGGGATGAGAGCTTCCATATGCAGAAGTGCGACGGGGGTGGTCTTGTATGCCGGGAGGGCGATTCTTAGGACTTGACGCAGGACTTTGTCAAGGGAGGCGATCTGTCTTTTCTTTCCGTAGGCGCCAGGGGACCACCAGGTGGCCGCGGCGTATAGCATTGCAGGTATGATAGCGCTCTTGATAACATCGACGAGCAACCATGTTGGAGCGCCATGCTTGCACCCGCGCAGGATTCGCATCGAGTTTGCCATTCTCGATGTGCTTGCCATCACCTCTTTGGTGTGCTTTAGGAAAGTGAGTCTTCTGTCGAAATGCACCCCTAACCACTTCAGGGAGCCGCCAAGCGGTGTCGCCTTGATAGTGGGGAGCCCCATCGTAACGAGGTCGTAGTTGCTCTCCTGACGTTTCCTTGTCATGTGGAGCAGGCCGGTCTTGTCTAGATCTAACTGGAGGCCGTTTCGTTGGCACCAGTCGACGGTCGTTCTTAAGTGTCTTCTCAGTTGGCGGTTGCAGGCACTGACCGTGGGCCCTGTGGCGAGCCAGAGTCCGTCGTCGGCGTACCCTTTGAGCAGAGCTCTATGTTCGTTGTAGAGTGGGGACATGAAGATCATGTAGAGAATTGGTGACACTGGGGAACCCTGCGGAAGACTCCCGCTCGTGGGGCCGGGGGGCTCTGTGTAACCATCTAGACAGATCTGGGCGGAGCGGTTTTGTAGGAACGACTGTACCCATTTGCAGGCGTGATGTGGGAAATTGTATTCTAGCAAGCGGGCGACCATTCTGTTGGGAAGGACACCGTCAAAGGCGCCTGCCACGTCAAAAGTCAGAACTGATGCGACTTGACCGCTTTTCCATGCTTCTTGGACTTTGTTGACTAAGGTAAGAGTCAGGTCGGCTGCTGATCTCTTGGGGACTGCACAAGCGTAATTTTCTACAATGATGCCTCTGGTGATGGCCTCTCGTGTTAGACGTTTCGCAACAATTCTCTCGAGTGCTTTGCCAAGGGTAGGGAGGAGAGAAATGAGGCGGTACGATTTGGGCCGGGAGCGGTCTCTTTTTCCAGGTTTGGGGAGGGCGATCATTTTGGCTTCTTTGAAGGGCGTTGGGTGATAACCGGATTGTAAGCAGGCGTTGAAGAAAAGGGTGATGTGTCCACCGAGTAGTGGCCAGCAGAGGGCTAGAAGTTTGTTCTGGAGACCGTCCTTTCCGGGGGCGGTGTTACGTGGTTGACGGATAGCTTGCTCGGCTTCGGACTCCGAAATTGGCGACCAGTCACTGTGAGAGTAGGGGTCGATAATGGCTGGGTGCACGTCAGTGCCTCCTTTGCCCGCTAGGTGGTGGGATCGTAGGACCTGGACCTTATCCTCGGGGGCGCTCTGGAGGGTTCCCATTGAATCTGACAGGGCGGGGGAGAGAGTTCTTTGTGGAGTGGACAGCCATTTAGAGGCTTTGTGGATGCTTCTAGAGTCGGCAATCTCTTTGATCATCCCGGCGTAATAGGCTTTTTCCGTTTTCTTGATGACGTTCCGTAGGTGTTGTCTCGCTGCAGCCTGGGCCTCTCCGGCTTGCATACACTCAAGTCCAAGGTTTGTAACACCCTCCTTTTCCAACCTGCGAAAGGAGCGTAGGGTCCGCTGTCGCATGCAGACCTCACTGCGAGCATCGGCGCACTCCTGGTTCCACCACTTGTAACCTGAGCCTTGGATAGTCTTTTCTGGGGTGGCTTTGTTGTATGCTTCTTGGAGTTCCTTGGTTATGGTTGTCGCTACGTTATCCAGTTCCTCAGGGGTAGGACGGTCGGTGTAACCAAGCAGGCGATCAAGTGTTCTCGACACGTTGATGCACTCTTGCTTAAAATGCTCTTGGTCCATGTCCGTCATCCTACGAATCTTGGTCTTCGCCATCTTGTCTCCGCTGGTCTTTATCGCTATGAGTTGTGGGGAGTGGTCGCTACCACATGCGAGGTCGTCTCCGCACGTATATCTCGCTATTCGGTCCTTCAGCGACAGAGGTATTATGGTAAGGTCTAGCACACTGCCTCTGTCCTGGGTCGCCTGGTCCGGATCGTTCAGGATCGTGAGCTCCTGGCGCTCCACCCAGTCTGCCAAACGTTCTGCCTTGCTATTAGTTGTCGTCACACTTTCATCCCATTGGCAGTGCTTCAGGTTGAGGTCGCCCATGATGATGATGTTCTTTTTCCGCAGCGCTGTGATGAGATCAACCGCCTCGTTGGGTCTCAAGCTACTCGTGCCAGCATTATACGCACCGACGATTGTCAGTTCGGTCTGGGCCACGGTGACTTTTACCTCGGCGATGTCTGGGTGTTTGGTGATGGCTGTGGAAGTTTGTATATCTATTGTGGGGAACTTCTTCAAGTAGCAGATGGATCTAACTTGCTTGGTGGTGTCTTGATAGTCAGGGGTAGAAAGTATGTAACTTGCGTGGAGGGTTGTGCGGTCGTTGAAGATGGGTGGTTCTTGTACCAGAACAATGTCGACCTTCTTCTTATATGCCTGATGTAGTAATGCTTTGAGTGCAGTGGGACTTCGCTGCGTGTTGGCTTGAAGGATGAGGAGTTGATTTGGTCTACTCGTCATGAGTGGCGTTGTTGGGGGCATATTGGGGGCATCTGTCGGCAGCGTGCTTTTCCTTGCAGATGGGGCAGCAGACTGAGCAAAGGCAATCTTCTTCTGGGTGTTGTTGGCATTTGCCCACTACCTGCTGGTGTTCTTGAGTCTTGTGTCCCGAGGAACCACAAGAGGCACATCTCTCGGGCCAGTCGCAGGCACCTGGTCTGTGGTTGCGCCAGCAGTTCCGGCAGTAGTGGGTCTTGGGGCGGGTAGGTTGGCATTTTTCAACACGCATAAATTCACCGAGGATCTTGATTTTTTGCGGGAAGGCTTGCTGGTTGGCGACGGCGAAGTATAGCGTTCTAGCGTCTGGGTCTTTGTGGTGTGGCATGAAGAAGATCCTGGTAATTGTACCGCCACACGCCTGTTGGAGTTCTTTTTCTACATCCGCGGGTTCGATGTCTCTCTTCTCGAAGCCGGACTTGGACGTAAGGGAAAGGGCGGAGACTGACTTGGGAAGGAAGCGGATCTTGTATTTGCTCCAAGATTCGCGTGTACCCACATGATCGGTACCTACAACGTTCTTGATCAGCTGGATCAGCTCGGGAGTGGCTTTTTTGACGTGGTCGTTCAGGGTGATAGCGAAGCCCGAGGAGACGGAGGAGACATCCTTGATACTGTTGGTGGCCCAGGCAGCGCTTTTGAGTTCTCTCAGTAGGAAAATGCTGTTGGTACCGTTCCATTTGGAGTCGGGCTTAGGGGTGACAAAAAGTCTGTCATCCTTCCGGAGGGTGGGGTTTTGAGGGAGTTGATGGACAATTCGGGGCAGTGGTTGGGCGGTTTGGGTCTTTTCTTTGATGTTGATATGGGCGTTGGCAAGAGGCTTGTACTGGTTGGTGTAGGCCGCGGCGGCGTAGGTAGCCTTGGCAGCTGTGTTAGCTGGCCTAGGTAGGGCCGGAAAGTCAGCGGGTCCGGGGACTTTGTTGGTGGCAGTAGTCTTGGGGGCGCGCGGGCGATAGGGGGGTTCTTCCAAATCCTTCTCCGTGACGAGCTTAGGGGGAGGAATGCCCCACACTTCCCATGGGTCTGGAGAGCGGTCGGGGACGTAGGGCTTGGGTTTCAGGTGGGCGATATGGGCGGTGAGTCTGGATTCCGCGAGGATGTTGCGGGTGGTGGGCTTGGACTCCGGGCGGTCGTTGTGGGTGGCAGGTTTGGCTTCCGGGCGGGCGTGGTGGGTGGCGGGCTTGGGGTGAGACGCGGTCGGGGGAACGGTGTTCTTTGCAGCAGCTGGGGGGGCGATGGGGGGAGGGGAGTTTGAAGGTTGGCTCTGTCCGGTGGACAGCTGAAAGTATGTCTGGAGAGCCGTGTTAAGGTAGGTCAAGGTGTCACGCCCCGTGGTCTTCCTGGTCTTCGGTCCTTCAGCGATAAATGCCGCGATCTCCGTGTCGAGGCACCGCGCAAGTCTGGTGAAAAGGTCAACTTTGTCTTTCATCTCTTCGATAAAGCTCGCGGCGGTTCTCTCCATGTTCTTTGTGAGCATCCCCTTGAAGGGAGTGGCTCCGGCTGTGGCGTTGGCAATAGGCGGCTGAGCTTGAACATCATTGGCGGACTTAGTGGGGGCGGGGTTGGCTGTAGTGGGTGCGACTTGGATCTCATGGCTCGCGACACCCGACTCCGGGAGAGCAGACGGGTCGCGTTCGTAGACGGAGTTGGCGTTGGTTTGGACGGCGTTGGTGGTGATGCTAGGAGCGTCAGACGCGTTGGGGGCAGGCTTGTCGGATACTTTCTGGGCAGTGAGGGGAGTGGAGACTGGAGCGACACTTTGGGAGTGCTCACGAGCAAACGTCGCGGTGTCGGCGTCCAACTCCATGTGGGAGGACTCCGGTTCGGTCATGGTCGTCGTCGTCGGGTACCTCTCCGGGCGCGTAAAAGTTAGGGTTAAGAAGGGTTAAGTGTAAATAAAAGTTCAAGTTTNAACTGGAAATACCAGTTCCGCTCAATTGTCCGTATAATCATAGCCAATGCATCTCGTGATTGTTTCTTGATTTCCAAGCATCAAATCCAATGCAGCTGCCCAGGTCGCCAGAATTGACAAACTCCTATCTTCTGATTGGTCAGATCTCTCCACGNGAGCGACACTTTGGGAGTGCTCACGAGCAAACGTCGCGGTGTCGGCGTCCAACTCCATGTGGGAGGACTCCGGTTCGGTCATGGTCGTCGTCGTCGGGTACCTCTCCGGGCGCGTAAAAGTTAGGGTTAAGAAGGGTTAAGTGTAAATAAAAGTTCAAGTTTGTGTCGGTTAGATGCGAGGTTAACTATGAAAGGACCGGGTGTAAGTCATAGGGTTAAGAATACATAAGATACATAACCCTGATTGTGAAACATGGGTCACGTGAGTATGTCAGGTACGGAGTAAAGAGGACCGTTCCGGTGTATAATGACATGGAATACGACGTTAGACTTCGGGTCCGTTCCGTGATCCATCAAACTGGAAATACCAGTTCCGCTCAATTGTCCGTATAATCATAGCCAATGCATCTCGTGATTGTTTCTTGATTTCCAAGCATCAAATCCAATGCAGCTGCCCAGGTCGCCAGAATTGACAAACTCCTATCTTCTGATTGGTCAGATCTCTCCACAAAGTGGGTCACGGGGTCTTGTAGTTTGAAAGCATGGAGCTTGGGTGGCTTTTGGGGACACTGAAGAGAGAATTTGGGGTTCGGTTCTTTTGGCGACAGATTAGGTGAGCTTTGTCATCTTGCACTTTGTTTAGTTGAACGTTGATTGACTTGTTTTCAAAGGTTAATTATTTCGTATTGAAATCCTTCTTGACGTTGACTACACATTGACAATCCTTTTACTTACTGTCTTGGTTATAATTGTCACTCTTGACTATTCACAAGATTTGCGCTTCTCGTTCTTATACTCTTACTTTCTATACTCTCTTCATCACTCATTTAGCTCTTACGTCACTGACAATCAAGATGCTCACTCATCGCACTATTCATCGGCTATCACGCCCAGCCCTCCTTCCTCTTTTTACTCGTCGCGCCGCTTCTTTCCAATCTTACCGTCTTAACACTTCATCACTCGACCCCGCTACCCTATCCCCCGCTGATGCCAAGAAGTTCGCAACCGAGAAGATTCACGATGCCGACCGCCAATCTGCCTCCCCTCCCAAGTTCTCACAGCAGCCCGTCATCCCACAATACCGTCGGAGTACTTTGCCCAAGACACCAGCACCAACATCAATGACCGATGTTACGGATGTACCAGAGCAACCTGCTGCCCCAGTCAAGGCTTCTTCACAACCGGCTATCAAGGAAGAGCCCCCCGTCGAGACGTCAGCTACCCCAGCAAAGACCTTGACACCTGCCCCTCCTAAGCGCAAGTCCCGGCTTCGCGCACCTAGAAAGGCCGCCATCTCACTTACTTCTGCTGCCGTTGAACAACTCCGGAGTCTCCTAGATCAACCCGAGCCCAAGCTCATTCGGGTAGGAGTCAAGAACCGTGGGTGCTCAGGTCTGTCGTACCACCTTGAGTATGTGGACAAGCCGGCGGCTTTCGACGAGAAGGTGGAACAAGACGGCGTTATGGTGCTTATTGACAGCAAGGCGCTGTTCAGTATCATCGGGAGTGAGATGGATTGGGTGGAGGACAACATGATTGAGAAGTTTGTTTTTAAGAACCCGAATATCAGTAAGTTTCCAAATGTTCATTATTATCGAACATACACTAACGATGCATTTCTACAGAGGACCAATGTGGTTGCGGCGAGTCCTTCTCGGTTTAATGGCTCTTTGTCACAACACTTCATCATGTCCGGTGACACAACCGACTACTACGATTACATGTTTGTCTCAGCGTACCACGGCGTTTTCATGTTATACTACACTCTTGTGTGTTACGACCCATTCAAACAACCTCGGCTCCCGCCAGTTCATCTCGGATTTCCGCCCCCGCCCTCTCCGCGGCGAACCTCCGGCCGAAATTACAGCCGGGTTACCCCGCGACGACACTCGGTCTATACCCGGCCACGTACACCTTACGTCAGACTTTCATAGCTTCATCATTTTCTAGCAGCGTGGGGTTTTTTACTTCGAGTTCGTTGCCTGATTCCCTCGGCATTCAGGGGTCCGCTCCTTCTTGCTATGACGAGGCGAGGCGCCTATTCTTACCCCAACGGGGTGACTCTGTGCCGTGGGTTTACGAGGCTGTGAGAACGATGACAGAGAGGGGCATTTTCTGCACTTGAGTGGGGACCAGATCCTAGTGCGGATGGCGGATGTTGAGTATCTAGGGTATGATTGGTTTCTCTTTTTTCTTTGTTATTTGCATGTCCAGTTGGACAAACCGGCGTTTAGGATGGAGGTGGGTTTGTTTCTTGTTTTGCTTAGTCGAGGGGCTCTTTTGTTAAGCTACCTCTGTACGCTGCTTTTGCCTGCGTCTTGTTTGAGCCATGAATTTTACATAATTTCTACGTAATTTTATGACATGCATACATTTCCATGTTCCTTGTTAAATTCAATGGGTTTAACCCTTGTGATGTACCTTGAATCTTTAAGTGGTTGCGCGGTTTTGACGCGTCTGTGCTTGACTTTTGATAATTGTCGGGGTTACAGAACGAAGAAAGTAATTAACCGGAAAAAGAAATTTGTTTTTACTACAATCTGTGACTGTATACATTCCAACGTCGTTCTTTGTGACGTTTTTTCATCTCAAGTATCACCTTTGATTAGATTACCCATTTGTCTTTAGGAAGTGGCTCAACCAAACACTGACTCGACTTTAAATCACCCGTGTTACCATTCCGATCCTGAATATCAACAATGGCAGCTGTACACTGTCCTGTTTGCAGCACATCTGTTCCCGAAGACAGCATCAATAAACATCTCGATTCACATTTCCGAGCTGAAGCCCCCTCATCGCAAGATAAGGAAAACATCCGCAAAGGAGCTTCGTTCTTTCAGACTCCGGTAGCGAAGAGACAGGCTACATTATCAGCTAGACCAGCGGCTTCACAAACACCTACGCCATCATGCAATACCAGTACTCCGATTCCACAGAGTGCAGGGGCGAAACGGGCCTTTTCTGATCGAGATAGTCCTTCGGCAGCTGAGGCGAATGTTCCCGCTGGCGCGAATAGAGTCATTCACCCTATAAAGAAGTCGAAGAATAACAGAACGGCACCATTGGCGGAAAGGATGAGACCGGCTACTCTTGATGAGGTATTCGGGCAGGATCTTGTTGGACCAAAGGGTGTATTGAGGAGTTTGATTGAGAGTGATAGGATACCGTCTATGATTCTTTGGGGACCATCTGGTACGGGAAAGACGACTATTGCCAGGTGTATTGCTAAGAAGACTGGGGCCAGATTCATTGAGTTGAATGCTACCAGTACGGGTGTGGGCGAGGTCAAAAAGATGTTTGAACAGGCTGCCAACGAAGCATCACTTACAGGGAAAAGAACCATTCTCTTTTGTGATGAGATTCACCGGTTTTCAAAGGCGCAACAGGATGTATTTTTAAGACCTGTAGAGAGTGGAAGTATCATTCTTATTGGCGCTACGACTGAGAATCCTAGCTTCCGAGTACAAAATGCCTTGTTATCCAGATGTCGAACATTTACTCTAAGTAAGCTCGGTCACAAAGAAGTCGGCAAGATTCTTCACAGGGCTTTAGATGATTGTATTACCGAAGCTGAGGCGGAAAATGCCCTGGGGGTTGGACCCACGAGTGATGATGCCAAAACGGATATCCGTGGTAACATTACGGCTGTCTTGGACCCTACAATGATAATGTATCTTGCCACCTTTGCAGACGGTGATGCGCGGACGGCGTTGAATTTGTTGGATTTGGCGTTATCGTTGGCTATGGCACCAGGTGGGACGACTAAGGAGGCTATTAAAGCAGCTTTGACAAAGACTTTGGTGTACGATAGAGTGGGTGATCAACATTACGATACTATCTCTGCTTTTCACAAGTCTGTTAGAGGGTCAGATCCAGATGCTACTCTCTATTATCTCGCACGTATGCTTGAGTCCGGTGAAGATCCTCTATTCATTGCTCGGCGCATGGTAGTAATTGCATCTGAAGATGTCGGTCTGGCAGATAACACATTACTCCCACTAGCCACCGCCGCATACACAGCTGCTCAACAAATCGGCCTCCCTGAAGCCCGGATTCCATTGGCTCATTGTGCTGTTGCCTTGGCTATGGCACCAAAGAGTACCCGGGCGTATAGAAGTCTTAACAACGCAATGGCGTGTTTAAAAGAGCCTGGGGCTGCTGGGTTGGCTATTCCTTTACATTTGCGGAATGCGCCGACACGATTGATGACGGAGTTGGGATATGGTGTGGAGTACAAGTATCCTCCCAACTATGTTGATGGAAAGGTTAAACAAGATTATCTCCCGGAGAACCTCAAGGGACGGAAATTCTTTGAAGAGAGAGATTTGGGGACGGAGATTGACCCTGATTTGTAAAGAGATACCATTGTATATACATAGAAGGGATACAGGACAAGCCAGATGACGTCATAACAACATGAATAAAGATGTATTTCTAAACTACCGATTGCCAAGTTCTAGCATCCCCTTGACATCACCCACAGCTGTTCTAGCAGCCTTCTTTAGTAACACGCGTTCATCAGCCTCTCTGAAGCGTTCCCACATGTCAAGACCATCCTTGGCTTGGATACTAAGTGTCTCATAACCAGTGCGGATTGTCTCAGCGACTTGCATCGCTGTAAGTTGACCCTTTTCAGTGCCAGCTTCAAGGAGCGTTTTATAGTGCGTACACACATCGATAAGGGTAGTAACAGATGATGAAGCAGGAAGTTCATACACAGCGCGGAATTTGGTAAGAATATCACCAGATTCAACAACCTTGTAGAAGAGGTCATCGTATGCTGCTGGTGTAGGAAGGAACGATTCACCCGTTGACAGTGCAAGTGCAAGGACGGTAACTACCAACTCTGCTAGGGTAGCAATGTTGGAAAGTATTTTTAGATCGGCGGCGTATTGAGTTAGGAATCTAACGAGGGAAAGAAGTGATCTGNGTGCCAGCTTCAAGGAGCGTTTTATAGTGCGTACACACATCGATAAGGGTAGTAACAGATGATGAAGCAGGAAGTTCATACACAGCGCGGAATTTGGTAAGAATATCACCAGATTCAACAACCTTGTAGAAGAGGTCATCGTATGCTGCCGGTGTAGGAAGGAACGATTCACCCGTTGACAGTGCAAGTGCAAGGACGGTAACTACCAATTCTGCTAGGGTAGCAATGTTGGAAAGTATTTTTAGATCGGCGGCGTATTGAGTTAGGAATCTAACAAGGGAAAGAAGTGATCTGAAAAGTTCACCCCAATGGTAACCAACGCGAGTTCTCGTGCGGCTAAGGTAACTTAACAGTCTAAGGACAATTCCAACCGTGAGATTGTATAATGGGATATCCAGACGTTTGCGGAGGTTATGTGACAGAGCATCGGTCATTGCATCAAGTAGATGGGCTGCAAGAACACGAGGAGTTTTCACCAATGGTAAATGGGGAGGTCGCTGACGACAAAGACGAACTGTCGTGAGAGATTCACTAGCACACAAGCGTTTGCAAATAGCGGGGTCTTCCACTAACAAACGAATAGTCATTAGGGAAAGCGTCGCATAGTAAGTCGCTCTGTGTGACAAGTATGCGTGCTGTAGGAGATATGTCGAAAGAGACAGGAAAGAAGAAAACGGCGTCTCTGGTGGCTCATTGGGGTTCGGGGTAGAAGGAGTCTCGGCAGGTAACGTCACCAAGCTAACACAGAATAACTTATTTGCAAAGGCGAAGTCATAAGCTGCTAAGACAACGGGGGCTTCTAACCCGGGTAACTCAGTAAACATCTTCTTTGCCATATCGGGATCTACAGTCTTTTCTTCCTTCTTTTTCTTTCCAAGACCAAATGTGAGCATACCCAAAGTTGAGGCTAATGTCCAGCCCTCAGGTAAGTCATCTTGGATTTCAAGATATGACTGGCGCAGTTGCGCACAGTTTGTGCCAATGGAGCGAACAATCACGGTTATGGTAGATTCATTGATGAAATCTGCCAGTCGTAATGTGTATGGGTTGCGGAACTCAAATTTGTTGTAGTTGCTTAGTAGCGAAATAAGAATGAAGGGACGAAGAGCCCCAGATGATGAATTCACGTCATAGATGTACTACAAGCGAGGTTAGCATGTGATATGGAATGTCTCAGGTGTAAAAGGAAGTCTCACCTTCATCAAAGCCGGGAACAGATCTCTCTGAATAAAATAGGTTGCCAGAGTTCCTCCCCATGCACCAGAAAGCACCGCCAATAAAACTTCCACTGCGCCTTCTCTGATTCTCACATCACCAGGAGATCTTACAAGAGCTTCTAACAAGCTGACAAGCTCAGTGAAAACCGTGTCTACCTCATCTAATCCAGCAACAACAGTAATTGTCTCCGAGTGATGTGCGAATTTCTTAGAGAGAACCACGCTGAAGAAGACACTCAGGGTAGTTAATGTGTTCAGTACCGCCGTCTGGGTACTAGCTTCCCTTCCCACAGGGCTAACCGCCGGGCCACCCAAAGCGGGGCTTCCCAACGCAGGACTCGCTGTTCTTGAAGGTCCCACGGGTGTCCGTAGTCCTTTCAGACCTACACTGCCTCTGAGCACCGCACAAGCTTGAACAACAAGTTCCTGTGTCGTCCCAGCAATATCAATCAACCCAGACGGACTGAGAGAATTCAAATGTGATGCGAGAGCCGCCCGCGACGGAGGAAGAAGAAACAGTTCGGTCCAAAAACCGGGTGAAAGAGTAGCGGGGTCGGAAGTGAAGAGGGTCGTGTAATGCGTCAGGATTTTTGGTTGAAGCGACGGGGGCGCTTGGCGAGTTAGAGGTGAAGGTTCCATTTTTGAGTGGAATGTCGAGGTATCTATCTAGTTCAAATCGGAATGTTCTGAGATGCTTGCGCTCGTGATTGTTTGGCACGTGGATGATGGTGCTACAAGACAGCTTTCAGTATCATATCGTTTCGGGTTCGTAGTCGCGCTCTTTGGGTAGCTGCGCAGATTGTTCGGTATTAAAGATTAAGTAAGAAAAGATTCGCCTCGTGCAAGATTAGAAACAAACCAGATCGCAAAATCAATCAGAGCTTCACCCTTTTCTACGAATACAATGCGAAGCTGACGTCGCCGCGCAATCAATAATGTCTTTTGGACGCCCTTTTGGGAAATTACCTTGGATCTAGGGTCAGGGTTCCATATCAGGGTGCCATATCAGGGGAAGGAGACACATGAAGAGAGTTACACAATACATGATACAACTCTCAAGTCATGACTACGCCTGTATGTACAGCATGCATGTTGTTAATATAGACACAGAAAAACATCATCATTACAAAAATCTATAAACTCCAAACGCCAAATTACGCCCAATCATTAAATTCCGCTAGAATGCTGTCTGTATTGCTTGACAGTCCGCTCCCGCATAGCCCACGCAACAGGCTCATAAACATCCAAATCAGGACACTGTCTACCCCATTCAAAGATGTAAAGCTTGAGGGCCTTCCATCTTGCACACCGTTTGCTCTCTGGGAAGTTATGTTCTTCTGAATCAAAAGTGCGGCATTCTTTCATGCGCTTTTCATCGTCAGTCTGGAGATCTTCCAATTTGACACCAGTGATTTTGGAAAGCTCGTCGTCAAAGACCCGCGCAGTGGGTGGGTAGCCGAGGGAAAGATAGTTGAAAACCTGCGTGACAAATAAATCGTCAAACTCCTGTTGAACACGAGCTTCCTTCCGGTTGCGCGCTTCTTGACGAGCACGGTTGGCGAGGAAGAGAGCATCGCGAGGGGCAGATGGACTTGCCCGGGTAGGAGAAGCCAGTGCTCCAAAAGCAGCTGCAAAGGGGTCATGAGGAGACAGAGGTTCCATGGGCGTTGCAATATAAGCAGGCGCACCAGCAGGAACATATGTAGTCTTGTCGGAAGAGGAAGTCCTCAAACAAGTACCCCGCCAGAGACCAGGAGGAGTACCAGGTCTATCATCCATATTATCGGGACATACAAGGGGCGCGGGAGGAGCAACCCTATTCGTGATTACCGTGTGTTGCGGAGACGGACAAGTGCGGAACTTCAACCCCGCACCCAGCATTGGAGGCGAAGGACCAATACGACGGAAAGGATCCGATACAGCAGCCGCCAGTCCAAGCTTCCGGAAGCCATGGTTAGGATCCACGGGGCCTCTAGCCGCCGAGGACATGTTATTGTACTGGGGAAGATCCTCGATGAACACATCGCTATCGTTACTTGAAATTAAAGAGGGACGGCCTCTCGTCAACCAAGTTGGATCTGGTGGCGGCATATCGATATCCAAGTTGTCATAGTATTCGTCATCATCCTCAATGGCATTATCCGCATCCATGTCGACATCTGATACTGTCGCGGCTTGCTTCTTCCGTGCATGTTCTTGCATGGCCTTGTGCCACCAACCAACATCACTACTCTTGCGTCTTCTTCCTCTCGTCACGCCGACGCTTTCAATAGATCCCATACCGCCCATGACTTCATCCCGACTACTGCGCATGGATGCGCCAGAGGTGCTGCTATCATCCTCCTCGCTATCCCGGTAGTAGAAATGGGCGACGCCGCCTTCACGCGCAAGCGCATTAGGGAATACGGCAAGTGCGGCATTTCGAAGCTTCTCAACTTCTAGGGCCTCAAGCTTTAACAGATAGGTAGAATAAGAAGCATCTTCGGTTTCGCGCCGCGTCCGTTGGTTTGTCCATACCTTGCCTCCAATAATCGTCTCCTTGGCGTTTTCCTTGTCCTTCTTCTTAAGACGGTTCTGGTGTCCATGTGGCTGGTAGATGTGATTCGTGTGGGGCGTAATATCAGTCTTATCTGTGGGTTTCGTGGCAGGGGCAGTATCACCATTGCGCCGGGCTCTCCGTGAAGTTTCAATCAACTGCGGGGCAAACCTCCGACGTTCGCGAAGAACAGGCTCGGGATGCGCCACAGGGTCTTCCACATGTTCAGTCGTGGGCTTGCTCGAGTATCCAGTCAGCGCACGGGACGGGCCGCGGGAGGGTGATCCTTCCGGTGTTAGATCGGGTGTAGGTACCGAAGTCGGGCCATTAGTCGGCTTGCGAGTGGTCTGGGGTGCGCGAACCCGTTCGTAGGTAGTTTCTATAGGCACAGCGGCGAAACGGCGACGACTGGACTCGCCGGGTGTGGAAGAGTTGCCGGGCATTTTGGTGTGTAGAGGAAGTAGGAAGATGGTCGAGCAGATGGGTTGGGAAAAGACTAATAGTGGCCTAAATCGGCGGGTCGGCCTTCCACGGCGCACGGTATGACGGCGCACAGAAAGAGGGGCAGTTGGAGATTTTGTGATGCCCCAAGCTTCAGTCAGGGAAAACACAAACTATCGTAACTGTCCTTGTGCTCGGAGTTGACAGCAAGACTAACAGAGGCTCAGAGCTCAGCCCCGTAACGATAATAGATACAAAAATGGGGAGTAGAAGCAGAAAGTGACCGTTCGTGACGTCGGCCAGTGATTGCTGTGACTGGGTCGAATTCAAAATCGTCTGTGTATCTGATATGAAAATACGTGGGGCGTCTGAAAAGAGCAGATGAGGCGACGATGGGGCGACGAGGCGACTTGACTGTACAGTACGCGGACGGTCACTTTGGTTGCTTAGATGGAAGCGAATGAATCAAAGGTACCCCATTGCGCGTATATATGAAACTAAGTGAATGAATTTGGGGATAGACGGGACTATCTTGTGAACAAGAACAGAGTAAGAAAGAAGGTCTTGACTTGATGATTCACAAATGTGGTCGTTATCGGTGCAGAAAGGGGCTTTTATCAACCAGGCCAGGCAACTTGCAGAAAAGGGAGGGTGGGTGTGTGGCTGATTATATTATCGACAAAAAAGTGGTCAAGGCATTGAATGCACAATTGTCAGTCAGTATTTGCAGGGCAATATGCAGGTTAACGAGCGACTCAAAGGGCTGCACACTTTAAGGGCAAAATTCCATGAAAAAGTATTGTTGTCGATCAAAGGAGTCACATACGACATCGGTCCTGACTAAAAACCCGAGTGGACACTAAGGAATGGAAAGCACATTTGAATTCTGTTGACAACTACGGACTACGATAGTAACTAAAAAGTGTAGCTACATACTGTTGTCGCTACTGGACTTCACAAGGAACTTCGCAGCTTCGCAAGGAACTNGAGCGACTCAAAGGGCTGCACACTTTAAGGGCAAAATTCCATGAAAAAGTATTGTTGTCGATCAAAGGAGTCACATACGACATCGGTCCTGACTAAAAACCCGAGTGGACACTAAGGAATGGAAAGCGTATGTGAATTCTGTTGACAACTACGGACTACGATAGTAACTAAAAAGTGTAGCTACATACTGTTGTCGCTACTGGACTTTGCAAGGAACTTCACAAGGAACTTCGCAGCTTCGCAAGGAACTACCGCTACCATATGGCCGACCCCACAAAATCTCTAACCGGAAGTGCCTTCCTTTCTTTCTTTTTCAGTTTTCTCTCGTGTTTGTGTAAATGGAGAAGTCACTCAATCCCTTGCGTAACATAAATCATAACCCGAGGCGGAATATGGAGAATGAAGCGCTTTGCATGACTGGTCCCGTTATGTCGTTATGGGATACAGGGCGAATCACGAAGGCAAGGAGGGCCATGAAGGTGTGTCAATTGGTGGGGGTTACATAAGTTTACACTGTCAGCTGGATTCTGGCTTGCGTGTGTTTCGAGGAATGTCTACAGAAAGAATGTATATCTAAAGGGATATATGCATCTATGTTTGTTGGGTCACCTTCCGGATAAAGATGCGCACATTGTACATATCCATGTTGACCATGTGTATGGAACATGGCCCATAATGAATCAGCGGTCAAGAAAACCGTGGGGTTGGTTTGGGGAAGAGGAAAGAAATTCCCGGGCGACGGCCGGTTTAGTTCGTCGTTGAAAGACTGTAAACCGGGATTGGCAGGAAGAAGATGTCTCGGATTCTCCGACACTTTTTTAGGTTTGAGGGTTCTTGGCTGGTTCTAAATGGTGCATCCTGATGAATGACATTTGGCAGAAACATCCTGGCCAGGTGAAGTTTTGTCACACAAGTTTGGCTCGTGAATGACGTGAATGTGGGGTGTTGGGCTTAAGTTTTATACTGTTGGGCGCAAGCGAGTGTGAGGATTTCCATGTTACATTCAGAGATGTCGAGGCCAGATTCTTCTATCTAGATGTCTAGAGTCTTCTGTCGCCCACACAGGCTAAAGTCTTGTGCTAGACAATGTGTATTGTCTGGTTCATGCGACAGTAATATCAATCCATAGTCCACTTCTTTTCCCATTCTTCTCTTTAATAGCCCGTCCGTCATCTATCCGGCGGTGTGCTATCTATCAGCTACCGTCACTCTGCAGATGATACTGTACATATAAGGTCAGGAGATCGGCATTGTACCGGCTTAAAGGTAGTAATACTCGGGTCATGGTTTAAGAACAAAGGATATACTGTCCTTTTTGGGCCATGGGATGGTACACGTGCGGTTGGAGCTAAGTATGGGGTACATCTAAGGTATGCGGACTTGGATAAGTGAAGCCGAACATACCCCTTTTTAAGGACGCATGGAAATTCGGGAATATCTTGACCCTTATGACTAAGCGTCATGTGATGTAGCTGGTGACGACGACTTATACAGACAAGGGTTCGTGATACCTTCCTGAAGGGTTATGTCATGATGTTATCAATAACGTGCAAGTTTCACGACATGAAGAAGAGTAGTTATATTTTTGATTTTGCCATTGAGTTGCATGTAATGAACCATTGAAGTGAAACGATGACATGCCCGAAGAATCGTTCCGTTATCTACCAGGCAGTACATCATTAAACAACCAGTTAATTTGTCAAATTATACATAAATATTGTGTCAAGTGTTGTATACCAGTTCCATTGCCTCAAAGTCATATCCCACGCAAGCCGAGGTCTCACAACATGGCGCGTAAATACCAAGCGAGAACCCGTGAACCCGTATGTAAGAACCCGGAAGTTGTGGAAATTCCTAATGTCTAAGTGATTGCTACAGATGTTGACCCGACATATTATGAATCACGACGGGTGACATGTTACGCGGAATTTGAGGGTCAGTCTTGAGTATTTACCTACGTAAAGCGGCTGAGGATCACGATGGATTAGGATTGTGGGTCACGGTCACGGGTACGTTGGAGAATACGTGGAATTGACTGAAAACATGGGTTTGGAGTAGTTTACAGTTTGAGAAGTATCATTTGATTCAGCTGATGCGTGGTTTTAATATAATCTTGATATAGACAGAGAACTATTCTATGTTAACTTGATAGCAATCTGAAATCACCATTACTGGTGTCACAAGAAACAGTTCGGGATCTGTTCGTGTTTGTCGTTTGTCCCTGAATATAAAGACTGGCGTCGTTGATCNGGGTACGTTGGAGAATACGTGGAATTGACTGAAAACATGGGTTTGGAGTAGTTTACAGTTTGAGAAGTATCATTTGATTCAGCTGATGCGTGGTTTTAATAGAATCTTGATATAGACAGAGAACTATTCTATGTCAACTTGATAGCAATCTGAAATCACCATCGCTGGTGTCACAAGAAATAGTTCGGGATCTGTTCGTGTTTGTCGTTTGTCCCTGAATATAAAGACTGGCGTCGTTGATCGGCTTCTGGAAGCGTGAGTTAAATTAGGCCAGGGTGAAATTGAAGCCGAATATTACTAGGGTCTATCAGGGGTCCAATCGATTACTTGAAGATAACATCACCAAAGAGGCATTCTAAAAAGTTCAAGAATGATTGGTGAATTCTAAACGTGGTTCAAGACGTACTTTACTTCAATTTGTCTGTCTTTAAAACAATAGAANGACACCTCCGACACTTGTTACTGTACACAGATATGCACACTTGTTGTAAGCTTCACAACTTTCCAGAGAAACTATGACCAGGCCTCCATGTCTTCAAATCAAGACAAATTAGGACAGCGTAAATGATGGATCCAGCCAGCCAATGAATTATGACCAGGGTATGTCCATATTTTGAGAGATATCTTGTCAGTGTCTCCCGTTTTCTTTCCGTCATGAGGCTCTTTTCTTTTCCTTGGTTTCTTTCTTGATATACCGGCGTCACTAAAGAAGGGATTGCTTAACTGCCTCTGGGTGTATATAAGTTTGTTACTTAGTCAAACTTCACCCAAGAATCCCGCAGAGCATCTACATTGTCACCGAAGTTCCGCATTTCTGCATTAACCTGCGGCCGTGGCGTTGTGTACTCTTCTTACTGTCTCGATTTACCGCCGTTTATAACATGGCGTTCTGTCGGCGTACCTGAATTACATATACCTCGCGCCGTTTTACTTTCTTTATTCGTCCTTTGGGCTGCCGCCACGTTCTCATCCTTCGACTTTGCCGTCTTTATTGCTTTGTTGTTGCTTCCGTCTTGACCCCACTAATATCATAATGAATGCCGTGTCTGGATCCACATACATCCACTAAGTAGGTACCGGCTATATTCTGGGTTGACAAACATTGCTACAGCGGAACGCATACGACTCTTGTGCCAAGGCAAGCTGCTTCCCCACAGACGCAGAAAGTGTCAAGTGTTGTTGTCTCTCCTGTTGGGACCTTTTTTTCTGACATTTGTTTGTCTACTATTTTCACTGCATCGGAATATTATTAAGTCGTTAAGATTTTTTTGCCTTCAAGTATTTGCTCATTTTTTCGTTTCTCTCTTTTTCTTTCCTTTTGTTCTTTCGACTCTTGTTAGACCAACACATCTAGATTTTCGACTTACATCCATATTTTCAGATATCCAGCTCCTGCAATTTGGTGAATCTAGACCAATTCCTTCATTCCTCTAGACCGTTTTCAGAGATCAAGTCTGATCTTGTTTTCAACCATCATCGTCATTGCGGGTTGTTATCTACTATTTGTGCCTTTGAGTCCTTCCTTGACGTCGATCAGTCTCGAGTTCGTCATCATTGATTGTCTCGCTTGTTTCTTAGAGATAACAACTTTATCTCCTTCACTCCTTTTTGTCATTTTCTACCTATATCTTGTCTCTTTTGCTGCATATGGGCACCCGTTTCACCACCACCTGAGAACTATTTTCTTATCAGTCCAGACTTGGTTGCTTACACACTCATACCTTATTTGGTTCGGCACTCAATTTGGGTTGCATTGCATTTGGTATCTATTGTCGTTATCATACCAACATCACCAATCCTTTTTCTTTTCTTTTGTTGCTTTCTCTTTGTCTATTCTTTGTTCTGGACCTGGAACTCAACAGCTTAATCAAGCCCTACCGTTTGACACATCATCAACTTGGCTCAGTCACTTTTACATACAGTGCAGTAGGAATTCAGCTGAACTTAAGCTAGCTGTCGTCTGGGATTATAATCTTTACCCAAGNCATATGGGCACCCGTTTCACCACCACCTGAGAACTATTTTCTTATCAGTCCAGACTTGGTTGCTTACACACTCATACCTTATTTGGTTCGGCACTCAATTTGGGTTGCATTGCATTTGGTATCTATTATCGTTATCATACAAACATCACCAATCCTTTCTCTTTTCTTTTGTTGCTTTCTCTTTGTCTATTCTTTGTTCCGGGCCTGGAACTCAACAGCTTAATCAAGCCCTACCGTTTGACACATCATCAACTTGGCTCAGTCACTTTTACATACATACAGTGCAGTAGGAATTCAGCTGAACTTAAGCTAGCTGTCGTCTGGGATTATAATCTTTACCCAGGTTTTCATATTCCACATTCTTTTCTTTTGTATCTTGGCATATACATTACGCCATCTTCGGGCTTTGCAACTTCCCACAGACCAGCTTTGTTTGTATTGTTGAAACACTGCCACTCAAGAGTCAAAAGCCATGAGTCCATCACCATTATCACCGAGCGCAAGCTCAACTTCTCATACCTTTCCTTTAACACCTTCACCCGACGTCGAATCAAAAATAAAAGCCCAGCGCGAAGCCAGAGCCAAAGAAAGAGCAGCAGCAGCAGTCGCTCCAATCAACAGCAACATCAACACCGCAAACACTGTCATGTCTATGCCAATGTCACCACCACGATCCAGTACCACAAAACCGTCACACGCAGTCGGTCCTCTGGCGGCGAGAAACAAGGATGTAGCTGCTGTAGCCACTACAAACTCGCACAAAAAGGTGCTTTCGGCTTCTCTCGCCAAGGCCAACCGTCCGCCTGTTGCCGACATTATCGAGAAGCTTGAAACTCGAACACAACAGGAGATTGACGAACAGCTTAGATTGAAGCAGTTACAGCTCGAAAGGGAACGTTTAGCAGCTGAATCCTTGACACCAAAACCGAGTCCAGCACCAGAAGTCGAGACCTATTCCATCGCTGCGCAAGATAGCCTGGAATCTCAGTGCATTTCTGAGAACCATGCTAGTTCAACAGCCGCATCAAGCGCTACGACCAACCATGCTGCTGCAGTTATCACTCCAGTAATCACTCCTGTAATCACTCCTGTAAACAATGGGAATGGAGGGGTCCCTCGTCAATCAACACTAACTGTAAGTGCCCCTGAACCTAATCAACTCAAAACTCAAAATCTTGGCTTACATGCTGATAAGGATCAGAGGGATGATAATGTCGCGACTGTCGACAGTGTACAAGTCCATTCCAAAAAGTCTGCTCTCACGCCATCTTCAGTAGATTCTCCCGCTTTGTCAGTCACAGCGCCAGCGCCTCTAGATAACCGTCAAAATACTGCACCATCGGTGTCTGTGCCTGCATTAGTCGCCCCCTCCTCCACTACGGTCTCGTATCCTACCACGGTTACTAGTGGACTGTCTCCCAAATTAGCAACATCGGCAATCACACCAGCGCCGACCTCGTCTTCATCGTCTTCTGCAGTTTCTCCTGTACATTCCAGTACCACTCAGAGCCGTAACCGTTCTGGATCCTTAGCTGCACCGTCTGCTACTCGTTTGTTAGCCTTGGGAGAATTCTCGCCCATTTCTCCCTCGAATCTTGGCTTAAATCTCGACTTTAACCACGACATTGATCTTGAAGCTATCCACAATACATCACAGGCCTTAGCCCAGGCCCAGTCTCAGACACCGTCTCTTGTGCGACCGCTCCCACAGCTGCCAGCCTCCGGGCTTCCGCAACCAGGGTCACTCTTGCCATCACGGGCTGTTTCGACTTCTTCTTCGTTGTCTTCTACCGCCATTCAGCGCCTTCAGTCTGAGATCCAAGACCTAGCTCTTGCCCAGGCTGACGCTCATCCTGACGAATTATTCGAGACACCACCTTTGGTTCGCACTACATCACACAGCGGGAATCTACCTATCCGCCACCCAGTGCCCGACGTACCGCCTCGCTCGACAACTACGCGTGAGAACATTGCCCAGTTGGAAGCTACTGCCTTTAAACTGTCTATGACCAGTTCTATAGACGTTGCTATCAGAGATTTACATACCGAACTTAAGCGTAGCGATAGCCGTCGTTCGTCAATACTTGCTGCCAGCTTGCGGGAAAGAGAAGAAGGTTCTTTACCGCCACTAAGCCGTCGTGTTTCAAACGCTAGTTCTATTGTTTCTTTGAACCACGCCGCCCGTCACGGTGGTTACTCAGGTGGCGATTTCTCTTCAGTTGGCTCCCCTCCAGTACCAAATATCACCAAGACCCGGCATAGAGCCAAGTCGGACACTGAACCGCCTGTTTCTCTCAACAGCTTAACGCGTTCCGGTCCTGGAAAGACTTCAGTCCGTAGCAGTCACTCTAGATCGTTGGCTGGAATTGCTGAGACACCCAGAGAAGCCACGATGGAAGACCTTTCAGAACAACAAAGCCCTGGCCTCCAGCCTAGGCGGTCCTCGTTCGAGGCTGCTGGCTCTGAAACATTGAGTCTTTCTAACGACGCCTCAATCTCCCAGCAAAAGCGCATGTCGTCCAATCTTCCCAGCAACACAAGTACCGATGCCGCAATTCCCCCAGCCCCAGCTCCAGCCAACCACAAGCGATTCTCTTCGGCCGCCCAATTAGAATTGCAGCGCATGCAAGAACAGCAGTTACAACAGGCTATGCAGCAACACCAACAGCGTCAGCAATACCAAAGACAACTTGAAGATTACCAACGTGGCGCTCTTGTGCCTGTTAATCAGGATGCCCCTGCCAATGATCCGAACAGACGTCCTAGTACAATTTCTGTGTCGGAGTCTGTTCAGAGCAAGGACGTCTTTGGCGATTTTGACGGTGTTCATTGTGTCCCTGAGGACAACGACGACGATAGAGAGACGATTAGTCCGTTACCTGCGATGCAAATGTCGGAGCCTATGGACTTTAGCGTCGTTGAGACGCCTGGTCTGTTGGACCCCCGCCGTGAAGAGATTCTCGCAAACAACCCCGCCCACGCCCAAAATGGGGACCTCCCTCCACTTGACATTCCGGACCCAATGCGCCAGAGCATGTCACTCGGCAACTTCCCACCGGCCCGTCCTCAGACGTACGTGGATCCAATGACTGGCCAGTCTATGGAGTTTTACCCGGCGCGTGTCCCCATGATGCTTAACGTCCCCCAGAAGCTTTCCAAGAAGCCCAAGGCTGCCCAGCGTAATGCTAGACAAACTAAGATGTTGAGCATGATGCCAACTATCAACAAGGAGGCAGCGCCGTGGTTGAACAACCCCACTAGACTGGAGACCTACGAGCCAGAACCTGTGGAACCTGAACATATCGACTTCTTGGGTAACCCGATTGCCGGTCTTGGTGCAGATAACAACTACAGCACTTCCGCCCTCACTGGAGGTCTCTTGCCCGCCGAAGAGTCTCGCGAACCCTCGATTGCTCACAAGCCCTCTTTTGCCAAGGATGAGGCTGGCCTTTCGCCGTCTGGCACATCACCTAATCTGTTGTCTCCCTTGAGTGGCCAGGACTCTGCTACTTCCGGTCCTGGATTCTCCCCACGGGTTCCACAACCCATTGGCGGTGGCGGTGGCGGTGGCGATGCCTATAAGAAACGTATGTCGAAGCTTCCGCCGCAGTTACGTGCTAGTGTCTTCTTCGAGATGCCTTCAACGACTACCGACATCAAGCTTCAGGATGGATCTGCTACGGATACATTGGATGAGCTTTTGGATGCCTCTGCTACGGCACCTGTCAGTGCTTTCACTGATCATCTTATGGTTGGTCAACTCGGCGTGGAGGTTTACGGACGTAATCGTAAATCTCAGATTCCTGATTTTAAGCCTCGCAAAAGTGGGCTTCGCTCAAGTGCCAGTGAGGAGAAGCTGGGTCTCAAGAAACCACGCAAGCTTAAGAAGAAGACTTCTCAGTTGTCTATGAATGCACTCACTGAAGATTTATCTGACGAGGACGCCGATCCTTCAGTGCAACGGGCTGTGCGGACTACTAGACGTTTGAATCTGGATGGTTCAGACAACGGATCGTCATTTGAGCAGCGTGCTGGTGATGGACATGATCATCTTGGCGCTGATGGTGAAGTTTCCGGCGAAGAGGGCGAAGAAGGTCATTCGGATGAGGACGACACCAACCAGTACTACGGCCCGCCAACAACGCTACTTGCCGAGTTACAACTGCGTAAACAACAACAAAAGCTGCGTACTAAGACTAAGTTCACTAATGGTATGCATTCTACGCTTTTGGAACTCGATGCGGTTGCCGAACGCCAGCGTCAGAATCGTCTTCACGGCAAGGTCAACTTGGCTTGGGAAGAGGGTGCTGATGAGGATCTTGCCGAGTCTGAGGATGAAGATGTTCCATTAGGTGTACTCTACGCCACTCAAAAGGTTGGGACGAAGAACCTTGGTCTGGCTGTTGCCGAGATCAACAGGCCTATGGGCTTGATGGAGCAAAGAGAGATGGAGGATCGTGAGCCTCTAATGGCTCGCCGTGCTCGTCTTATTGGTGGTAATGCCCCTCTGCGGACTATGCCTTCAGCTAGTGTCATGCATCATGAGAGTGACGGTGACGATGACGAACCTCTTGCCGCAAGAAGGGCGAGACTTCGTGGTGAGGATCCGGCTGCCAGTGCTACTGGGCAATCTTCTGCTGGTGCTGCTAATGATGGACAAGCTCGTCCTTTGTCTAGTGCATTTGCTGGTGAACTTTTAGCTCAGTTCGCGGATCCCGAAAAGGAGGAGAAAAAGAAGGAGGAGTTGAAGAGTGCGACGCCGGCGATTGAGGTTGAAGAGACTCTGGGTCAACGGAAAAAGAGACTTCAGGCCGAGCGTGAAGCTGCAGCTGCAGCTGGTGGTAATCTTGGACATCGGCCTATGGCGTCTGTTGCATCAGCTTCTGTTACCAACATCCTGTCGGCACATCCTGTTGCCAAGGCTAGTCCGTTCTACGGTCAGCCACAAAGACAGCATCACGGAAGTGGTGGTTTCATGGGTGGTGTCTACAACACAGGTTCGTTGAGAGCGTCTACATCATATGGTGTCTTGCCTCATTCGCAATCTCAGTCTCAGCAGAACCTTGCCATGCCATATGGTCAGTTCAACGGGATGGCAGCTAGTAGGAGTCAGGGGAACTTGGCATATGGTTATGGTCAACCTCAAATGATGGCTGGACAAGTGCCGATGGGCATGGCGGGTATGGGAATGCAACAGAACCCTGGATATGGAATGCCAGTTAAGGGCCAGTTAGATGCTGTTGAACGGTGGAGACAGGGCGTTCAGTAGAAGGATATTTTCTTTTGTAGATGGTGTTTCATATGCATAGCGTATTATTTGTGTTAATGGATAGATCTGATTACAGTTTGAGTGGAATTTCTCGGTTGTGACTATGTCTTTGTGTTGTTTTTGCTTAGGTTTCTCGGTTGAATGTGGTTACACGGTATATAACAAGACAAGAGACTGGGGTTTTGTAGATTAGGGTATTGAGCGTTTTGACAGTCATTGTATGTATGTATAAAGCCAATGCGTTTTCATAATAGTCGAGATAATTCTCTCAATGTTGCGTTAGGTGAGTAAGGCGAGAGTAAGGTAAAGTCAAAGCGAAGCACAGATTTTCACGGACCGAAGGATAAACTCANGATGGTGTTTCATATGCATAGCGTATTATTTGTGTTAATGGATAGATCTGATTACAGTTTGAGTGGAATTTCTCGGTTGTGACTATGTCTTTGTGTTGTTTTTGCTTAGGTTTCTCGGTTGAATGTGGTCACACGGTATATAACAAGACAAGAGACTGGGGTTTTGTAGATTAGGGTATGGAGCGTTTTGACAGTCATTGTATGTATGTATAAAGCCAATGCGTTTTCATAATAGTCGAGATAATTCTCTCAATATTGCGTTAGGTAAGTAAGGTGAGAGTAAGGCAAAGTCAAAGCGAAGCACAGGTTGTCACGGACCGAAGGATAAACTCAGAAAGGCATGTAAGTTCTTTCTAAAAATCAGTCTTTAGACTTCACGACGACGTCATTCTGGATGTTTGTCAGGTCAGGATGCCCCACATCATGTGGATAAACGTAATAGAATAAAAATTTACAGTGGGTAGGTCGGCTGATGGAGTGGATTCTTGTGATTCCAGGTCAGATCAGGGCTGGGCTAGAGAGATGGATGCGACGGATTCAGTGTATGGTTACGTTGGAAGATTTAGAAGCTTTGGAAGGTGTCAACGGGGATGATACGGGTTTATAGTTTGTAGTGATGTGGCTGTTACACGGAATGATATATGTGCATATAGTGTAGACAGAAACACATGTATGTATGTGATTTATAGGTTACAATTTCTCGGTTGGCGAGCCGACGAGTCTATGAAAGACATGGCTTTATAGATGGATGCAACGGGCCGGTGCTTGGGGGAGACAGACAGACCAGGGTAGAGACAGGACACAATAGATGTAGTCCCGGACATCGACGGAATCAAATACTAGGTTCACCATTAAAAACGGGGAGTTATTTGTATATCCGTCGTTGACGAGATGTTCAAAGGTTATAGCATCATTTTCTGCAAGTCCGACGGAAACCTCTTACGTGATGAGTGGAGCGGTCTTGACCAAGTTCAAGTATAAGAAGGAGATGCTGCCACTCTTTACGTATGTATACCTCTTGTCTCGAGTTGTATCATCTTTTTGTTTCTTTTTCTTTTATAACTTGTGCTTTACAAGATGGCGGGATGTGAGCTATACAGCGGAGATTATAGATTATGAATACGCCCGCTGGAGACATTGAATTGGATTATATTACACACAACCTTCCTATCCGACCAACATGATTATCGGCATATCTCGCCTGAGGACGAGACCTTTTGTTGTCGCTGCTTGATATTGATATTACCTGTAGTCGGGTAATTCTTCATGTTATCTCGACCGAATCGACTGAGAAAAGCAAAGCCAACGGACACCATCGATGAACGAACATACGCCGCGCAATACTCATTCCTACTACAACATCCAATACAAAACCCAAGACACCCGATCAAGCGCCGAGACTTTCCTATCCTGTTTATGGACCCTATCTTTTCCGATACCAACCTCACCGCCAGAGCCTATGTAGCATCCACATTTCGGTCTCCACATGCCCTTTAAAGTCAAGTGCCACACGACCTCGTCGTAACCAAGGAACAAGGAAGTTTCTAATTTTTTTTTTCTTCTTTTTCGGTTGTCTTGTTTTCTCAACGGACCGGCCTAGTTTTGATGTCCGCGTGCGACGTGGAGACGTCCAGGGGAAAAATACGTAACCCATCAGTAAGAGCAAGGCAGGAACTTTTACGGGCCCGGATTTAACCGGCGAGTTGGAGGCTTTGTGTGAATCCATCGTGGGTTGATTAGGTTTTAGGTCACGAGAGTTGTCGTTTCGTGTCGTCCTAGTAACGTTTCTTAAGAGGCCGAAGGCGAAGGAAAGAACCTGCGTTATCTTTGTTGCGTTAACTTGATTACCGGAAAGAATACGCAACCTCATTCACAGTGTCCCGCAACTTTTCTCAATTGTCATGTCCAATCCAGTCTACAATTTTTCTCTTAGGATTGGTAGGAACCATCCCCATGTCGGCAAGGTCCGGGATAATGCACATTTTCAACCTTCCAGAATGGGCACATAGATGGTTTGGTTAAGTTTCTATTTGAGGGTCACGTGAGCGGGTAGATGCGTTGTGATGGATAAAAGACTGAATGGGTAGTTGCATGGTGTATGTACTTGTGTACGACTTTTTGGGGGTATTTCTTTGTTTGGGTGAATTGTGAATCATCGAGTCTGGGATGCCGAGTCTGGGATGTCGAGTCAATAGCAATCAATTTGTGAGGGCATTGACCTACGTTATCTTGGTTGGAATCATGACATGCATGAATACGTTCCCAAGCGACGATGGATATCGACTACCAATATTTTTGTTACCATTTTGAGTAAATGTCCGCCGTCACATCAATGCCAAGAAACTGGGGCTTTGATAAGGTTTACTGGTGACCAAATTACTGGCTGGCTGAAATTACGCACCTTTGTCAGTTGATGTGGAGAGATATTGGAGGCCGTGACGACCCCAGACTTTAACGACAGCCAGTCATTGTGCGCGGATTTGGCTATTATCGTTTACCCCGCGGGCGGTATCTTGATGGGTGAAGGAAGAACTTTTGTCGTAGTCGGATGTGAGGGAGCTGATTTATGTAGCTGGATATGGACGAGGACTCTCCAATTTGAGGTGGCGGTTACAGAAGGATGCACTGGATCAGATCAGATCAGATCGATGTGTTTTGTATCGCGTGGCTGCGGAATTGAGGGTTACTTGTGTTGGTGTTGTTGAATGACGAACTGATGGACACAGACGTATGTCACGGTATTGCGTGGAGTAGTTCGTGAATATGCGGGAGATGAACGTGAACAGGTGGGTCTTTTATGTGTGTCTGTTTGATGTTTTGAGGGCTACATACATACATATGTATGTAGCTGGAGACGTATTCTCTATTCTATATGCACCCCGCGTTTTTGGTATAGAATGGTAAGTTGACTACGTTTATGGGGAATGTTTGATTGACAGTTGACATGTTGGTATGTATGTACATATGTACCTGAAGATACTAGTCTTCTTGCCCAGTATTCAGTCAAACATAGTCACTCCCACATTCTCATGTTCTCATTCTATCATACCCTCAAAACCATCAAAATCATTCAATCCTAAGTCGTCGTCACCCCTGCAAACTTTATCCAGGTCAATCCTGTTCATTCTTTTTTCTTTTCAAATCTTGCCCCTCCACCCCGCTTTGCTATCAAGTGTTATCTGTTGTGTCTTTTTTTTAGGCGGATGTAGCATGTTTTTTGCCAGTGCTCATGCCAACACGGACCAGGTTCTTATCGCTTGGAATTTACTAAGCTGCTGACTTTGTACATAGGAAATGCTTAGGTCAGTGAATGATAAGCAACAGGACAAACTTGATTTGATTCAGTTGACCTCTTAGTGGAGGAACATCACCACAAGTTTATGAAAGAAGAGAAACCATTCAAGACCTTCTCCACTCCCATCATGACATCTCTCATCCCCCAAAAAAGCCTGACGGCCTAAAAAAACCCATAAAACACGCGAAAACGCCGACAATGACTACGCAAATCCAAGTGGACCTCTCCAAGGAACAATCGCCTCCAACTTGTCCGTTCATCCAAATCCGGCAACCACAGGTGTTAGTAGTTTCCTCCCCAAGAGAAAAAAATGCGCCCGTCGCTACAATAAAACCCCCTCTGTAAAATCCTATCTTGATAAGTAACTACCCAAAAGGGAAAAAAATATGAAGCTAACAAGAACAAGACCTGACCAGCGCAGCGCCAGTCGCAACCTTCACGTTAGCCATGAAAATTTCTGTTTAAAAGAAAGTGGTGTCCGCTGCGTTATTTGGGTCTTGTGTCGTTGAAGCTTCTTTTTCTTCAACAGTTTTACTGTCCGTTTTTTTTACCCTTTGAATTCCGGGAGGACTCTTCCTTTATCATTTTGATAGCATCTTACCCAGTCAGGTCATATCTATAATGTCTGCTCCTACTCCCGAAGAAAAGGGCATCTCGGCCTCTCCTTCCTCGCCCGTTGTTAACGGACACAAGTCTTCCGACTCCGTTTCTTCCAAGCAGGTTGGCTCTGTGACTGAGGATCCCGAGAAGAATGCCGTTGCTGGTACGGACATCGCTGAGGGTGAGCACCGCAGCTCTACGTTCGGTCGTCTTTTCCGTCGTCATAAGTGGGTGTTCCACCTGTTCCTCGGCGCTCTGTTCACTGGCTGGTGGATTGCGTCTCTTGTCCTTCATCGTAATGACAAGAACTGGGTCGTTCCATTCCTGGTTTGGCTCTGCATTACCATCCGTTTGGTCACTTTTTACCTGCCCATGACTCTTGTCTCCAACCCCATCAAGTCCCTTTGGAAGCACACTGCCGTTGTCGTCTACGAAGCTATTCCCGCCAACTTGCGCACTCCCGCCGGTGCTTTGGTCACTATTTCTGCCATTCTCGTCGGTACCTTTGTCACTGATGAGTGGGAAGACAACAACCGCGCCAACCGCGCCGTTTCTCTTTTCGGTCTTGCCTTCATGATCTTTGCCCTTTGGGCTACCTCCGTTAAGCGCTCTGCTATCCAGTGGCGTACTGTCATCGGTGGTATGCTTGCTCAGTACATTATTGCTCTGTTTGTTCTGCGTACCGGTGTTGGTTACGATATCTTCAAGTTCATCGCCGATCGTGCTGGTGATCTTTTGGGTTTCTCCAAGCTTGGTGTTGCTTTCATCACTGATGATGACACCGCTGCCAAGTCTTGGTGGCTTCTGAGTGTTCTGCCCGCCATCATCTTCTTCATTTCCCTGGTCCAGGTCCTTTGGCACATTGGTGTTCTCCAGTGGTTCGTCTCCAAGTTCGCCACCTTTGTCTTCTGGGCTCTCCGTGTCTCTGGTGCCGAAGCCGTTGTCGCCGCTGCTACTCCCTTCATTGGTCAGGGTGAATCCGCCATGTTGGTTCGTCCCTTTGTTGCTCACATGACCAAGGCCGAGATCCACCAGATCATGACTTGCGGTTTCGCTACCATTTCCGGTTCCGTCCTTGTCGCTTACATTGGTCTTGGTCTTAACGCCCAGGCCATGGTCTCCGCCTGCATCATGTCTATCCCCGCCTCTCTTGCCATTTCCAAGCTTCGCTTCCCTGAGACTGAGGAGACTTTGACTGCCGGTAAGGTTGTCATTCCCGATGAGGATGAGGAGAATGCCCAGAACGCTCTTCACGCTTTCGCCAACGGTGCCTACTTTGGTATCAAGATTGCCGGTACTATCATGGCCTCTGTTCTTTGCATTCTTGCTCTGGTCGGTCTTGTTGACGGTCTTCTCGGCTGGTGGGGATCTTACCTCAACATTCGCAACCCCAAGCTGTCTCTGGAGCTTATCACTGGTTACATCTGCTACCCCGTTGCTTTCCTTCTTGGTGTTCCACGCGACGACTCCCTGTACACCATCGCCAAGATCATTGCCACCAAGATCATCAAGGTAAATAAAACCGACTCCTTTACTCAATGTCACACAAAACTAACACTTTCCAGAACGAGTACGTTGCTTTCACCGACCTGGTCGCTGCTACCGAGCTCTCTACTCGTGCCCGTCTCATTGGTACCTACGCCATCTGCGGTTTCGGTAACATTGGTTCTCTGGGTATCCAAATTGGTATCCTCGCCCAACTTGCCCCCAGCCGTGGTGGTGATGTTGCCTCTATTGCCGTGTCTGCCTTCATTGCCGGCATTCTGTCGACTTTGACTTCGGCTGCTGTTGCCGGCCTGGTTGTATCCAACCAGAATGCTGGTGTGATGAGATTAATGACCATGTAAGCGGCCCAGTGTGTTGGCTGCCGAATTTTATATTCTTCTAATGTTTCTTTTCATTTTGTTTCTATTTATTTCTTTACTTCATATATGCATGGTGTCGTGCGGACGAAGACATGGAAGGCCATGCTGTAACCACAAAAGTTTTGAATTGACCAAGTCGATGTTTGCTCTGCAGGTCTACCTGTATCTACCTATGTACATGTAGTCTGCATCCGACGTCACATACAAATTATCATACATACATACCAAATAGCTTGCTTCCTTGTCTTGGACACCCACTGACCCAATTTAATTCGATACCCCCCAAACTTTATATTCTTATTCGTTGTGTATGTAATCGACATCATAATACTACTCAATCTACTTGCTTTGCCTTGCTCTACATACATTTCTCGTGTCACTTTAACAAACTTTACTTCAAACAACCGCTTGCCGTGACCGCTTTTCCCCATAATTATTCACACCATCTACAGAACAACAGAATTCAAACAAACAATCACTCAAATACATCAACAGGGAAACCTAACAAACTCAAATCGACAACAACATAAACTAAACAGAACAGTAACCGCAAACACTTAAACAACAACTTCCTCCTCGTCAGGTTCCTCAATGCTCGTCCGACGTTTGGCTTCTACTGCTCGCGACACCTTTTTTCCATCCTCGCCAGTCACAAACCCTTCGTCGTTGACGCTTCCTGAACCCTGTCCTGCACCACCTGTCTGTTCATTACCTCCAGACACACCCTCAATATGCTGTGTGCTGCTGGATCCAGACCCACCATTGGAAGAACCCGATGCAAAGCTGTGGTTGAACGGCCACAGACTGCTCAGCCCACTCTTGGGCCCCAAAGACGTTGTGCCCATTTGTGGGTGCACTGGGAGCGGCTTGAGAATAGACAGCTTGTGGCCACCACCTTCAGCATTGCTGCTGGCAACCGAACTTGGTCCAGCCGTAGTAGCGGGCGAAGACTCATTATCCGCTTCAGCCATAGCAAAATCCCCAAATTCTTCATCATCGCCCATGTCATCACTGTCAGAACCATCATTGTCGTTCTGAAGTTGGTTGCGCCACCAAGCACCACGATCCTGCGATGGCCAGCCCTGGCTAGTCATTCCAGCATCTTCATCGTCGCTCAAATCATCAATCCCTTCGCCATCATCGGCAAATGGATCAGTCTCGGGGATCGAACTATGAGACGGGCCGAAACCATCATCCTCGTCATCTTCTTGGTTACTGCCGTGCTCCGCCAGGCCGAGGCTGAGGTTCTTTTGAGACATCGCAAGACGTGCCTGTAGCTGAAGACGGGCCCGGGATGGCGGGTTGTTCAATGGCGCCTGGGGTGGTGGGGGCGGAGGAATAGCCGGAGGTTCAAATCCTCCACTCGCATTGGCATTGTTTACAGGGTCGGTGTATGCACGGAACTATACAGGTTAGAATCTCTATACAAAATCGGTCACCCAGGGGGACCTATACATACCTCATTGACAACATCTTCATCATTATTAGTCTCGTCATCTTCGTCATCGTCCGCAAATCCAGACATGACCGTTCCAGTGCTAATAGCAAAAGCACCTAGACCGTTGCCAATATCAGAGTCCAAAGTACCAGTCAAGCCGGCCGATGCCAACGCATTGGACCCAGTGTTGCTAAGGTTTAAGCTAGGCGGACCGTAGTCCATGCTCTGGTTGTTACGAGCGTTAATGGCATCTTCTGGGCGGATACCACCCAGAATAGCATTGTCACGTTCGCGCGTCTCCGCCAAAGGACCGTCAACATAGTCAACCCAGCCCTGGCTCATGACTCTGTCAAGAACCGCAGATGACAACAACTCCGGCACATGACGCTCGCTGAACTTAACTACTTCTTCGGCAATGAGAGTCAAATGGCCCATGTAACCCATACGGGTCTTGGTCGCCTTCTGGGACTCGTCACTGGTCTGTTGACCTTTGATGATAGCAGCAGTGATGTCCGCCGTCTTGAATAGCGAGATCGCAAGTGTCGGGTTGAAGCCACGGTCCATTGGCCCATTGAACACCTGCTGCACAATATCATAAACAACATTGTGCAAAAAGTTGTTCCACGGATAGGCGAAGAAAAACGACAGGATTGTCGGTACGACATTGTGCTCGACAAATTGCATCTTTAACAAATCACCAACAACGGGACCTGGTTGTTTATCGTCCACAGGAGGAGTGTCCGAGCGCTCAGGATTGGCCGCTGAATCCTCAACATGCACGGCGGATTGTTCCTGTACCGCGCTGTTTTCAAAACGGGAGTCGCCGAGACCAGTCGAAAACGCAGACGAGTTCTCGGGTTCTGATACCTGGCTGGAGTTCTTCATGTCCAACATGGAAGCCTCAGGGGTCATTGGCTCAAGGCTTTCCCGGCTCATTTCCCGATCGTCGTCAGCTTCTGATACAATAGACGGGTCAGGAACAACATCAGAGTCCCCTTCGCTTTCTTGCGCTGTAGCAGAGACGTTTTCCGCCGAAGGTTCTGGCGCTAAAGAACTCTCTGGCTCGGTCACGTGAGACTCCTCGGGGCGCAAAGTCATAGACGAATCCTCAGCATAGTCGGTTCCGGTCATAGAAACATCAGGAGTCGTGGATTCAATGTGGTCGGGCTGGGACTCTGTCGTAACTGGTACGACAGTCACTGTAACATTAGGGTCGGTAGATGTAGCCTCTGGGACGGAAGATTGTGGTGTAGGGGCACCAAGCTCAAGAGAAACGTCGGGGGTGGTGCTTTCCATGGGCTCATTGACATCTTCGACTTGTTCAACTTGTTCAACAAACTTATCGTCATCGTCATCGTCAATGCGCGAGCTATTCTGCAGACTGGTGTCGATTTCTTCAAGAGTAACATCTTCAAGACGATCAACAATGTCATGATCTTCGTGCACAGCTAGTCTAGAAGACTCATCAAGACCACTCTGGTTAGAGCTCTCTAACATCGAAATTTCACCGACAGAAGAGTCCTTGAACGAAATTCCAGAAGACTCATCAACTGCAGGTGAGGGAAGTTCATTGGCAGAAAGATCAGCCGGAATGTCGTCTTCATCCATCTCATGGTCCTTAATGTGTAACCTAGGAGAACTAAGAGGTTCATCCACAAAGTCGTCATCATCTTTATCCATGAACGACGCAGGTGGGGGCATCTCATCCTCGGCACGAACATAGTCGTAATTGTTATTTTCGACTTCTTCAAAGTCGTCGTCTCTGTTAGTGACCTCCAGTCTACGACTCTCTTCGTGGTGTAATGAGCGCATGGTCAAGTCATCCGCGGGAAGAGACATGACGTCACCCAGGTACTGAGGATACAAACGGCCCTCGGCACGAAGTCTATGACGTTCTTGGTCTCTGGCAGCAATAAGCTCCTCGGCACCAGGCTCGTTGAGGAGACCCATATTACTGCAGTGCAAGAGTTCCGCCATAAGCTCGCATGTCTTAAACCGGTTGAACCCTAGAGGCTCCAAGTTGTGACCGAACGTAGAGCTAACAGCATTCTGTTCACAAGGCGCCTTCATGATCAATCTCATGAAGTCTGGGATGTGCACCGCAAACAAGCGGAGAAGGGTGCCCAAATAGATTGGATCGCGGCTAGTCGGTGGGGTACCCACATCGGATCCAACATCGGGATCATAATCAGAGTTGTTCTTCCGAATGACTTCAATCACAACACCAACACCAACTACCAAAGGATTGCCACCACCCAGCATGTATTTGATCATCTGCTCAACACATGGTCTAGATACAAACTGGCGGGTCAACTCGTTGGGACCAATGCATTGCTGGTCATTTTGCGAGGCGTTGGCGGAGATAGTAATGATAGCCTTGAGAAACTCGCCAGCCGCAGTTTGCACGACCCAGTTACGCTCAGGCGAAAGGCAAGCGACGAGAGTAGGGATGACGTCTTGGGAATAGAGCCACTACAGGGAATGAAGGTTAGTTACAACGGTTTTCGAGGGTCCAAAGACGCATCCAGAAAGTCGGATTATGGCAAACATACCTCGACAATGCCGTGGCCACCATCCTTACGGTCCAAGGCAATAATCTTGAGCAACAGATCCATGATCATGGGTGATTCCACATGACTTAACAAGTCCTGTACTGCTGATGGCATCCGCTTGAGCATGTTCAACATGGCCTCCGTTTTTTTATCAAACAACGCCCCGTTGACCTTGGTGAAATAGCCGGCCTGCAGCGGGTCAAGGGGCGACGGGCGCTTCAAGAATTGCCAGAATTCAGGAAACAGGTGCTCATTCTGCACCAGAGCTTCATAAATGGGCCAGGTATCCGAGGACAACACCTCAGAAGCGACATAGGCGTATTGTTTCCGCTTTTTGTCGGGGTCTTGGTCTTCGGGCTTAGCTTCGCTGCTAGATGAGACAGCGCGGGGTCGTGAATATTTAATAGTCGGCGTCCGGTCGGCCGAAGTTTGTGAAGATGTATCATCGGATGTGGCTGTTGGTACGGCATCGCCAGCGGAGGCCTGATCGGCAGAGTTGGAGTCGCCATCGGTAGACGGTTGATCGGCACCGGGGCTAGTCTGTGTTTCAGCATCGCCAGTGGTAACTGTCTCCTCCACTCGGGGCGCCACGACATAACGCATCAACGACTCGAGATTCTTGTCCTCACGAAGAAACTCAACCAGGCGAGTGTTCTGCTGCTTAAGTTCCTGGATCAAATCGGCCTCTTCGAGAAGGTCCTCTAGAGTGAAGTCGCCCTTTTCGAGAAGGGCCTCGATGGCTGAGACAGCGGAGTAACCGCCAAATCTCCAGAACATGGCGGGCGTATTTTATTATAGCAGCAACAGTAGTGGGAAGTAGTAGTGTAGATGTTCCTACATGCGTCCAAGCAAGTTTGGTGAAAAACTATCGACGAAACGGTGTTGTCGTGGGGTAGATAGGCCTGGTGATCCAATGGCTCTGTGGTCGGGGAAGACAAAAGATTAGACAAGATGCAGAAAGCGATGACCTCTACAAACTAGGAGTCAGTCAAATGAAAAAAAAAAATGATGTTGGCGGGTTAGGTATAGTCGTGATGATTATGGAACACGAGCAAAATATCGATCGACGGGATTAATTGTGGACGGTCGGGCCGGGTTGTTGTTGCGGCGCTGAAAATCTGAACGATGGATGGATGGCGCGGCGGGACGGAGGCGGGGGCGGATGTGAGAGACAGCAAGCGAGAAATGATTGTGTGTGCATTCAGTGCAAGCGAAGGTCTGCCAATGAAATGACGTATAGTGCCTTTGGTTGCTTGGACACAGCCTCTATAATTGGGCTTTGTCAATAGAGGGGAAGCCCTAAAAAGTGTTTTGATACAGGGCAGGGTCTTTGACCCATACAGGGCTGCAACTTCATAAACAGAGTTTACGGTTGCGGACATGGCATTCTAAAGAACGAAAACCTGTTTGTTATTGTTATTGGTTAGACCAAAATAGTGAAGCACACATGGCCTCGGGTCACCAATTAAAACATCATGCAGATTTACTCGTGTATATATGTATGTACATGCGGACATGCAGCCGACTTCTGATCATTATTTACGCTACATAAACATATAGACGTATGTACGCTGTCCAGCCTAATTGCTATTTACATCAGCGCCTGCCTGGGTCAGCCTACCCCGCCATGTGTATTCAAGCCTGTTTAACCCTGTCACCTGCCTATCATTGCCTTCTGGTACAGTATCTTGTAGCGTGTCTACATGCATATGTAGATGATCTGTTACTTGGTTGTTTACTTTGTGTGCATTTTACTATCAACAGAAGATAACACCTTTAAATTTGGTCATGAGGAATGAAAAGGGAGACCAAAAATAGTTAGGAATTGCATTTCACCTATATTATACCTTGTGATAACGTCACAATACTGACCAACGATGCAGATGAGACCAAACCAACCTCCAAAACCTGGCAAGATGTGTCATCCGCCATGCCTGTGTACATACATACATAGGGTTATATCGTGTGCATCACAACCCTTGTATTACCAAATTCGGGTCTTTAGACGGTAATCAGATCACAACCATGGAAACTTTCACGAGAACAATTTTGAAGCTAAATGGATCCATTAATGATAAACATAAAAAACTATGAAAATGCCTAAAATGATAGAATACGAAAAAATATGAAAATGTTAAATGCTTTCATGTCCTACTCTCAAGACCCGTCGGTCATGGAGTAGACATTGCATTGGTGAAACAATGAACCTCCAACAGTCTTGATACTCAAAAGTTGAGCATGTACTATTAACAGGTCAAAGTTTCAAGAGTCAGGAGTCACGGTAGGCGAAAGCCTCATAGACAACATTCAGGAATCACTGATTTAAGCAGAGATACCGTTGAAGGCAAGCAGGTTAGGCGAGCCAGAGCCAGCACGGGTGACAACGTTGGAAGTACCAAGAGCCTTGATGCGAGCAGTGACCTCAGCGGGAGTAGTCAGACCCTCCAGAGACTTCAGGTACAGAGACAGACCAGCAACGTGGGGGCAAGCCATGGAAGTACCAGAAATAGTGTCAGTGGCGGTGTTGCTGCCGATCCAAGCGGACTTGACATTGACACCAGGAGCAAAGATATCGAGGGTAGAACCGTAGTTGGAGAAGCTAGGGCGAGCGTTGTTGGAGTCGACGGCACCGACAGTGATGGCGGTGGCAGCAGAGGCGGGAGAGTAGTTCTGGGCGTTGGAGTACGAGTTGCCGGCAGCGGCGACGGTCAAGACACCCTTGGCAGAAGCAGCGTCAACAGCCGAGTTAAAGGCAGTCGACTTGGGGCCACCAAGAGACATAGAGATGACCGACTTGGCAGCGCGGCCGCTGGTGGCAGTGATGTTGTTGACAGCCCACTCGAAACCGTCCATGACAATCTCGGTGGTCGAGTCACCAGTGTCGAAGACCTTGATACCGTAGACGGTAGCCTTCTTGGAGACACCGTAGGTCTTACCGGCAATGGTACCGGCGCAGTGAGTGCCGTGACCGAAGTTGTCGGTGTCGTCGGAGTCAGGGTAGGCGTTGTAGACGAAGTGAGCGCGGCCCTCGAACTCCTCGTGGCTGGTAAGGACACCAGTGTCGACAATGTAGGCGAAGGTGTCGGCACCAGCAGACTCGTCGTAGAGGTAGGTGGTGGAGCCGGCAGTACGGTGGGAGATGGAACCAAGACCCCAAGGAGCACCGGACTGAGACTGGGTAGCGTAAAGCTTCCAGACGTAGACGGGCTCGATAGCCTCGACCTAAAAGGAGGGTTGTTAGTTGCTATGCGATTTTGTTGTTTAGTGATAATTAGGACTTACATCATCGCTACCGTTGAGCTCATCAAGGGTCTCGGCGTCGAACTCGCCAGAGTAACCCTTGAAGTTCTCGGACCAGACCTTGTCAACACCAGCAGTGTTGCTACGCTTCAGGCTGCGCTTGTGGACAGAAGAAGCCCAGTCAAGATGGTTCTCGAGGTCACGCTTGCTGACACCGTCCTTGAGGGTGACGATGAACTTGCCGGGGACAACCTGGAAGTCCTGGGGAGCCAGGGCAGAGGTGGCAGCCTCAGCGCGAGGAGATGGAGCCGCAAAAGCGGGAATGGCCATGGCCAGGAAGAGAGCGAGCTTAGAAAGAGGAGCCATTTTGATTATTAGAAACGCAGAATGATGGATGTAGAATGCCGTGAATGCTGAGTGATGCTGTGAGGAGACCTAGAACCGTGATGATGAGGGTGAGGAGTAGAAGAAAATAATTGTGTCTGTGACGGGGACCTCATGTGGTATTTATGGACATCGTGACCGGTGGCTTCAGTATGATACTGGTGCGGGGTTACGGACTTCACCATGGCCATATCAAGGGTATCCCGAATTGCTACCGGTCGTCATGAAAGATGCCAAGACCCAAGAGTCTGTGTTGATGTTAGTTGAGCTTCCTAATCCGAACATTCGATGGTACCTTACTACAAGGTATCATAATACTATTTTCTACTTCGCGACCCATTCAAGTAACATGACGACATCCGAACATATGTGTGCAAATGGGCGCTGGGACATGATAGCAGTGTGTGGTCAACCTCTTGCCAAGACTTTACCAGTCGGGGCATGTGAGTGTGGTTCGAGGACAGGGCCATAGCTAACAATATCGCGAGTAAAGCTCTTTATCACGATGTTCCTACCTTACAGAAACGACGTTTGCTTGGTTCGTGTAATGCGCGTGGTCTACGCTTGCTTGTTCACGTAGTCGAACAACTTCCTGATCAAGCCATGTGGTCATGTAACCTTCCAAAAGTAACAAAGATTACCGGAACAGTCGGCACTGAACCATCGATGGTACGGCGCCGCTTCCACCGTTAGCTATACGGTTTTACGCATATACATGTGACAATGCGATATCGGCCGTATTTCTTCTCTGATACGATAAACAGACTACTTATCGGCTATAGCTATATTACCACTCTGACTATGATCCAAGTCCTCGTTGAATGTATAGACATATGTATGTACATGTGTTTATCGGCTATCCGTGTCTGTCAGTCGACCTGGGTCATGTCGAACTTCCTAATCCGGACAGTCAAAGCAAGACCCAGGCGGGTCTGTTAGCTCCATGTCCATAATCTCCACCGATTCACGCCTGCCAAAAAGCAGGCACAGGCCAGTAATTGATCCTTCGCAGACTGCCAAAGATTCACGGCATGAATGTCGTCAACGTGAGCTTGAATTCCGAGTCACGAAATTTACGGCAGATATCCGTTGACATTTTGGTATTACGGATTGTTCCTGATTGTCACAGACGAAAGGGATAACTTCTCGAGGGGGTTAATTGTCTTGTGTCAAGTGACACAAGATTTTAAGGTTTGACGTCACTACTACGCTCTTGTTAGTGACTTTATATCAGAATATGTCACAACCAAGTCCGTCGATGTAAACAACATTGCAAAATAAGCTCTAGCCAATAAGCTATATATTCAAGCATACAGAGGTTGCGGCTCTAGCAGAACACAGAAGCAAAATTTCCTGGAAATATGCATGGTCCAAAGTTCTTACTAAAAGCTTTTTCTTGGCGTCTTGGCATCGTGGTCGTTGCAACTTTGACTAACCATTGCCAAGACATCTGCTGGTCACCTCAGTTTCCAAGTCAAAAGTGCAATTGCGAAGATATCAACATGATCAAAAGAGAAGGTGGTGTCACTTCAATATCATATTGTCAAATTGCTCTATTGTTGCTATGATATGCGGGTATTTCGTTTTTTGGGAGATATCGCGATTACAACATTCCAGCGCATGTACCGAGTGGACAAACTATTATGCACAGCTATGTAGCTGGTTGCCAACACGATGAATGCGTTTATGTATGTACATGAATAAAAATAGTCCTGTGCCATGAGATGGCAAAGTATTCTGAATACATTAAGTCATCGCAATATCTAAATTACAAGGTTTTCTAATCCTTTCTCCATTGTTTGGAGTCCTTTCTCTAACTCCTCCCGAACACTTGGCAACTTTTGAATACTTCTTGGTAAAACGACACCATCCCACCACGCAAACCACTCTGCTACTTCGGCTAAATTAACATCCTGGGTCGTAAGCCATTCGTGTAGTTTCTTATGCCACATCGGGAATACTTGACTTTTAACCACCTCGCCGATACTCCGGGACCCGAGTACCTCCTCCCATTTCAGGACACCTTGTAAACTTGCAAGATAAGGACCCTGATCACCAGGATCAACGCGGAAATTCCGCCGAAGATAGTTACCTATCGCTGGCATGGCATGCGTTAGGATAAGAGTCTTCCACTCCGAGCCAAAAACGTCAATCCAGACGGACAACCCTGGGATAAGACCTTTGCTATAATCCCAAGCAGAGAAGAGCGTTCTGAATTTCCGCTTCACGTTAGCTACCAATCCGTCACCTTTAGGATCAAGCTGGACACGAGATACATGCGGAAGCCAAGGGAAAACCCAAGTATGGGGGAGGTTAGCACTGTGAGAAGCCCGCTTGGGGTTCCAAGAAGACAATGTAGCATCAATATGACGAGTAATAGCATCCATCAACTGTGCATGTACAAAGTCCGGAAGAAGCGGCCGCCAACGTGTGACAAGCGTCAACATTATGTCTGGATCATGGGCATTCCATGACCGAATAGCAGTCAATACAACTGGCAGCCAGAGTTTATACATCAAACTTTCATAGCTAGTAGTTTGGCGTTGATTGCGACTGAGCAGGTCGTCTTCATTTCTTCGAGAGGCGGAGAAAATGTGGTCGTCTGTTTTCCGATGGGATGAAACTGTTTCGTCGGTAGAAGACCCCAAAAGTATGGGAGCTAATGGCAGAAGATCACGGGTAAATCTGTCGGGCTCTAGCAATGGATTCCACTGTGCTTCTTTGATCAGAGGGTAAATAACCGCCACAATGAGATCCATGAAGTCTTCGCTAGACGCACCTATTGCCATAGCCTTGTTGAGACAAGCCAAAGTGGCCTTCCAACCCTGAGCTTGGGGTAGCTCGTCCATGATAACAGTGTTGAATGCAGTTAGTCTTTCGATGTCGGCAGCCATATTGTCCACGTTTTGGGTCAGTTCATCAAGTTGCCTGTCTGCCCAAGCATTGCGCTCATTCAATGTACTCCATTCCTCAGAAAGTGCAGCCAACTTTATGTGAGATTGCCTGATAACTTTGCGCTTTTCGAGTACTTCCGGTGGTTCGACAACCGATGCGGAAACGAAAGGTTGAGTCTTACCCAACAACCCAGCCGCTGAAGTCAAGGTATTGACTTCTGGGCCGGTCATGTCAAGAATCGGAGTGAATGCCTCAGGAATATTAAGTCCCGGCGCAGTACGCTTCAGTTCGTCTGTCGTGAGGAACTTGCCTTTGGCAACCCGGGCCTTGGCCCGTTCTGTGGGGGTGTTTTTCTTCTGGAGACTCTTGTTCTGTTCTTTTTTCCGTCTTCTTCTTTCCTCGTCGGAAGACAACTCCATTTCTTCTCCTCTCATGGAAGCCTGTCTCTTTTCCTCCTTGCGCTCCTGTTCGGACTTCTCCTTCACGGCACCCAGACCGACTCCCTGTGGACGCAAGTGCGCCTCAATAACAATGTTGCGACCCTGTGACTCAGCTCCAAGACCCTCACCTTCTTTGTAGCCCATCTTCAACATCATCCGTTGTGCAAAACTATTGCCAAACTTGGACTTCTTGCCTCCAGAGAATGCGCTGGGCTTGGGCACATTGGTGGGCTTTGGCTGGGACTCGAGAACATCCGCATTGAGCTTCGGTATAAAAGAGGACGAGGGAACAAATCCGGTGCCGAGTGGATTTGAAGAATCGTATGCTTGAGGTTTCGGTCGTCTAATGTTCGATCTAGAGGTCTTTGAAGATCGAGACCCCATAAAAGAAGAGGGAGTAAAGGAGTCCTGTTCCATGAATTCTTCAGTGTTATCATCGTCTTCGGTGTTTTTTTGGTTGAACCCCAGACCGCCTTGAAAGAACGATGTAGGCTCGTGATCCTCTTCTATGTCGTCATCATCAACGCCGTCCTGTGTATGTTGCATTGTGGTCGTGAAGTCGGGGTTATTGTCGTTCTCCTCCTCTGAATATTCGGTATCCGGGTTCTTTGGTGCCATGCTAGACACAAAGGCCATGCCTTTCCCTCTCAAGTTTTTGCTCTTCCATTGTTTCCCTGGTCGTGTATCTTCATCGTCGCTATCGTCGCCAAAAATTCCAAGAGCGGCACTCTCCTTGCCCATACGCCGGCGCTTTCGGTGGTGGTTATCGTCAGGAGCAGAATCGTTATCGCTTGAAGAAGAGTATGTATCGGCGCCAGCGGGCGCGAAACTGGGCGCTCCGTACATTTGTAAATTGAATTGAATGTTGCGAGGTTGCTATAAGTTGTTTTGCGCAGTTTGGGCACCAATCGAGTTACATGTGGCGCAATGATATGCGACAAGGCTGGCGCAAATATACAAGGCTGAACATTGGACATCCTTTTTCGCAGGGGAGCGCTTCGTATTTCCATATATGGAAGTTTTTGTTAACCCTATTGGTGCTTGTGTCAGCCCTAAGTCTGACCGGTATGAATATGGCTGTCGGGAATAATGTTGGAATCAAGCAACTGTCTATATGTTTTTTGCGCACTCACTACGAACAACTTGGAAACTTGAGAAAGATAAAAAACATCTATTTGCTCACCCGAAAGTTTGTCAAGACAAACATACAACTATTCAACTTTTATCTTTGGTCAGAGAGTATAAGTTCCGTCTTCTTAACACAACAAAATATATTTCTAGATAGTGGGATTCACCAATTTAACCCTATATGTAATGCATTTGTGGTCCGTTTATTTACACAAACAACAGTTGCCTTGCCGACCTGGTCACCGATTTTGACTCTTCTGAAAGGATAGCACATGCCCAAAATTGTATTGGACAAAGCGTCCTGTTTGTTTCGTTTTGCACGTTGAACCCCTCAATTGGTTTTCAGTCTCTACAGTCATTGTCACTACTTTTCACCATTTAACAAACAACCTGTGGTCAGTTTGTTCTCATTGGAAGCTATTCTTTTTGTCAATTTCGTTCCACGTCCCAATAGCCCGGGTTACTCGTCTGACTCGTGATAATTTTGGATCAGATACCGCTACACGTGAGTCTCCTTGGTCAGATTTCCTGATTGCCGGTCAAAAAATCTACATTACTCCCATTCGAGAAACAACTTGATGGAAGGCATGTGATCCTACCAGAAACAAGTCACAGATTATGCAACCACCACGAGGGATCGTGATCACAGACAGACGGTGGTATTGTTAGCTAGAGAAGTTGTCCGGGTTCTTCGCTTGTCATGGTCCTGCACGCAGAACCAGGCCCACCTATGGATCCCCTGAACGACATTTTTTAGTATACAACCCACGTCAGAAAATCCCAGTGGCTGTTGTCATTAAGAACGACAGAGCGCGCTCCGCAAATATTGACTCTGATTGATCCCTCCAATCGTATTTCCCACCTACGTACTGGAAATACATAATTTGAAGTTCTGCGAATTGATTCCTGATCGTGGCGTCTTTTGTTATCCATAATTGTTCGTTTAGATTAACAAGAGATCTCTTGACTCAAGTGTACAGTTTCCGTTATTCTCCACACGATATACCCCTCTTCGCTTCCACTATCGACTTTGAAGTTTCACGACATTCACGACATCTTTTACCACGACATTCTTTTTCCCAAGATCTCGAATTTGCACATAGTACATACCGAAATTGAATCGGAATTCACGACTGTCTTGCTTAATTAGACGTTGTCAACATGGCCGACGAACCAGACTACAGCAACATCCCGTTGACTGACCGTTTCACCCACAAGGTAAGCAATGGCCGACGACAGGTTATATCAACGTTTTAATTTAGCCTGTTGATTCTGTCACGTTTAAACAGTCGACTGACCTGTATTTGCTACATGAATAGGTTTGGAAGGTTCGCAAAGGTGCCTATGAAGAGGCTGCACAGATCTTCGAAAAGACTCCCGATGAGAGCGATGGCGCTTTCAGACCATTCATCATGGACTCTGGTTTATGGAAACAGGCCGTAACAGATTCCAACGTCGCTGCCCAGCAAGAGGGAATCGCGGCCCTCAATGCGTTTTTGAAATTTGGAGGCCGTGAAGCCTGCGTGCGGTCACGTGGTGCGACTGTTGGAGGGTTGGTAGAGAAAGCTTTATCGTCAACCAGAGCCGCTATCAAGACCGGTTCAGTCGAAGCATTGCTTATGTATATCGAGCTCGACGTTTCTGCACCAATTATCGAAGACCTGCTTCCCGGCTTGACGCACAAACAGCCAAAGATTATCGCCGCCACGCTCGCTGCCTTGACCGCCATATTCCACAACTACGGTTGCAAAATCGTCGACCCAAAGCCTGTACTGAAGGCTCTACCAAAAGCCTTTGGCCACGCGGACAAGAACGTAAGAGCCGAAGCCTCTAATTTGACGGTGGAGTTTTATAGATGGCTGCGCGAAGCCATGAAGCCAATGTTCTGGGGAGAATTGAAACCTACGCAACAAACAGATTTAGAAGCACAATTTGAGAAGATTAAGGCGGAGCCGTCACCCAAACAGGAACGCTTGTTGCGGACACAACAGGCCGAGAAGGAGCGCGCACCGGCTGGCGGTGACGAAGACGAATACGAGGAAGAAGAAGCTGGCGAGGAAGCAGGTGAAATCGATGCCTTTGACTTGGCCGAGCCACAAGACGTCTTGAAAAACTTGCCTGCCAACTTCTATGACGGCATTGCGTCGTCTAAGTGGAAGGAGAGAAAGGAGGCCGTCGAAGGCTTGTTTGCTATCGTTAACGTTCCTCGTATCAAAGATGGAGATTTCAACGAGATCAACAGATGTTTGGCTAAGGCCATGAAGGATGCTAATGTGGCTGTTGTCACACAAGCCGCCCAGTGTATTGAAGCTCTTGCAAAGGGTCTCCGCCAAGGATATTCAAAACACCGATCGGTAGTTATGCAGCCTATCATGGAGCGCTTGAAAGAAAAGAAGGCGACTGTTGCTGACGCGCTAGGAGCTGCCCTTGATGCTGTATTCCAGTCCACTAACCTTACAGAGTGCTTGGAAGATATTGTTGCCTTTTTAATCCACAAGAACCCACAGGTCAAGGAGGGAACCATAAAGTTTTTGATTCGGTGTCTGCGGACGACCAAGACTGTGCCAGCCAAGCCTGAGATTCAGCAGATCGTTGAATCTTCCAAAAAGCTTCTATCAGAGTCCAGCGAAGGCCTTCGTTCAGGTGGTGCTGAGGCTCTGGGTACCGTAATGAAGATCATTGGTGAAAGAGCCATGAACCCGCACATGGAGGGTCTTGATGATATCCGCAAAAACAAAATAAAGGAGTTTTTCGAGACAGCCGAGGTCAAGGCGAAGGAAAAGCCTAAGGCTCCCCCACCTGCACCAAAGGCTGCGCCTGCCCCCAAGAAAATTGTAGGAGGTGGCGCCCGGAAAGCTCCCGCAAAGAAGGCTGCCCCTGCTGCGGCTCCGCGGATGCCATCCCCTGACCCACCAGCTGCGGCACCTGCTGCTCGTCCTGGTGCAAAGGCTCCCGCACGTCTTGGTGGTATAAAGCCAACTCGCGGGCGTTTGGCTGGCCCCGGTGGGCTTGCGTCACCACGCAAGACCCCTGCCACTGCGCCAATTATGCCCGATGACGAACCGGAAGAGGAACCTGCGCCGCCACCAGCCGCTGCGCCACGCGGAATCCGGGGTGGTCTTGCCGGAAGATCTCTCGCCAAGCCCGCGACTGCCCCCATCATGCCCCCGGACTCTCCTCCGTTGCCTGCTGCTCCACCTGCACCAAGTGGTTTTAGTGCCATTGAACGTGCTGAACTCGAGGAGTATCGAGTAGCAAATGACCGCCTGACACGCCTTATTGATGATATGAAGCAAGACCGTAGCAAGCTCTTGTCAGAACTCCAGGAGCTCAAGAACCAGAATGCCCAACTTATCGAAGAAAACACACACCATGTTCTCAACCTGAAGAAATCCGAGACCCAACTCGTCCGGGCCAAGTCAGACGCCGAAGCTACCGAGCAAGTGAATGAGCGCCTTCGCCGCGAACTGGAGCGTCTCAAGCGGGCCCTGTCTCGGGCCGAGGGTCTCGGCGGTGGCTCTGCTAGCCCAGTCGGTGGTGAGTGCGCTGAAGTTCCAGCAAAGAAACGACCCCATGAATCGGCATTCGGCCCTACTGACACGGAACCTCCTTCTCCCTCTAAAATAGAACGCGAACGTGAACGGGAACGTGAGCGCGAAATCAAACGCGAGAACATGAGCTCCCCCACTATAGAAGAAAACAACTACGGCGCCGCTAGTCATCACCGCGATGATCTGCCGTCACGAATGGGGTACAACTCCAACAACAACGCCATGTCTTATGCTCGCCCGCCTTCTCAGGCCTCCAGGGCTCCATCGACCGGCGGTATGAACCGCATGAGTTACGCCAGTAATCTATCAGAAGAAAAGGAAGACGGCAGTATGTACGGTAGAAGTCGCCTTAGCCCAAGCTTGGGAGGCTATGGTAGTGGTAACGGTAGTGCCGCTGCCTCTGGTCGGGCATCGCCTGCTCGCAATTATCGCCAAATGCAAATGCCTTCGAGCAATCTGCACCAAAGTACCGAGGCCGAGGACTCTGGTCACCAGGGCGGCTACTCAGACCGACACGATAGGTTGGGTGCTGGCAGCCGTCTTGGCTATGACCGGGCTCCTGCGAGTAGCATGGACCGGATGGGTAATGGCGGACAGCCACAAGCTGGTGTTCAGAATTGGAGACGTGCAGCCGAGGTAACAAGTCAGTTGAAGGCCAGAATCGAGCAAATGAAGGCAAACCAGGCCTTCCGTCAGTAATGGCTTGGTGTGTTTGTTGCGCTTTTGGAGGTTTATGTTATAGATGCTTAGAATGTCGACCGCTCGGGTCTTGTTGGGTATTAGGCGACATGTAATACCTTTCACGTCATGATATCCATAGTTTTAATTGTAATTTGATTTTTCTGAATGATGAAACACATAACATATTCTTGTATTGTATACTCATGTAAAGGAAAGGCCCAGCCTAATATTAAACAAACAAAGAACGAGAACTAAAAAAGCAAAACGATAAACTTATTATAGCGCCATAGGAAAAGAAAATAAAGATACATGACCAACTCCACCATCATTACTGCGTCCGGAACTTGCGGTTGAACTCAGTAACAGCAATACCAATCATCTTGTACAAGAAACCTCTTCCAAGCTCATCAGTTACCGGAATAAACGGACCACTAGCACCACCGCGCAACACCACACTCATACCGGTACGTTCCTTGCTAATAGTCTGTATATCCTTCAAGGGGATATCCCATTCTGAGTTCAACTTGCGTGCCCAGACAACAAGGATTCGAGAGAACGTGACTATAACCACTAGATCTTCACGTGGGAGTTCCAAATGAGCAATGTACTGTTCGTCGAAGAAGCGACCATTGTCAACCTGCTTCAACCAGTATTGGCCCAAAGCTTCGCGAGGGTTATAAGGGCGAACGATTCCGTCGGTGGGGATGAAACGAGGCTTACGGACTTGGTCCAACTCACTACCGTCGAAAACGGTTGTCGTGTTGCGAATACCCTCAGACACATTGGAAGCTAAATCGAGGACACCAATAGCAGGTTTTGTCGCAAAACCAATAACACCTTTTCCGACACCCTTCAAGAAACCCAAAGCACCTTCAGCTTCAGCACCTTCCCACGGTTTCTTGGCAAGTCCACCAACACCAGAGGCAACAGATGTAATCAAACTGTTGGCGCCGGCAGTAACACCATACAGAGCATGCTTCGGTCGGTTCCGGGCGCGGGTGATGCGACGACGATCTTGGAATTGCTTGTCCAAAGTCGCGAGAGCAAGACCCTTGGCGACCGAACCAGTGACCTTGGAGAAAGAGTCAGAGAAACCATAGACGGACTTTTTGATGAATGAAGTAGCACCCTTGGCCAATCCAATTGTGAATTCTTCTGGATTGTCGCTCAAAATAAGGCCCTGGTATGGTTCGTAGAAGATGTCCGTGATGCCCGACGAGATATTGTTGAACAGACCCACAGGATTTCCGAGGAAATCAGCCGAACCAAGAATCTTGTGGACCTGGTAGAGGGCCTCTTGGCTGTAATGGCTAGTGAAGTTTTGTAGCAGCACTGGCACGGAAACGCGAACATTCTCCAACAAGAGTGCATTGAAACGAATAGGTGCATCGTTGACATTGCCAATGGTCATTGTCATCATGTTGATAAAGAACATGAGAGGGTTTCGTGAACCAAGTTCGGAATCAGAATTGACAACCTGAGTGCGCATAAACGAAATGTTCAGTTGCATAGGTTGGATGTTGAGGACCTCGAAGTACATGTCATTTCCAGCCTGTTCCATCTTAGGCTGAGGAATATCCAGATTCTCATCGCAGAGTTTGATGGACTCTACAGCAGCAGCGTTGGCAGAAATGGCGCCAATGTTGGTACCAGAGGCATCACTATCATCTGACAAGAAAGACGTACCACTGTTGGCAAATTCTAGCAAAGCGAACAAAAAGTCTTCGTCAAGCTCAATGGTCATTTCCTGCAATAGAATTGTGGCATACTTGACGTACAAAAGACCGTAGGACTCGTCCTTTACTCGAGTAATCATCATGTGTAAAGAAGGATGGGCTTCTGTCTCGCGACTCCGCCTGGGCACAACACTTGGGAATAGGAGCATTGGGAAGACTCCTCCGTAGAGTTGATTATCGATCTGAATCCACTTGACTGACAAACTCGCCGTTTGATACAACTGACTATCTGTGTAACGAAGTTGTACATCACGGAACGTCATGTAGGCCAACTCTTTGTGAGATCCATTGATCATTGAGATTCCTATACCAGATAGGCTGACTTGGGCACTGAAAAGCACCGCACCATCTTGGTCTCGGACCTCGAAACCTGATTCGCTGGTAGAAGTTGAAGATCTCACAAGTCCCTCGTGAGCAAGATCGCGTCGAGAAGCCTCAGTAGCTCTATCTCTTGGACTGTCTTTCTGGCGGTACATGCTACGACTGGGCTTGTAGTTGGATAGGATCAGGGTTTGAGTCGGACCATCGGCTGCAACAGAAATATCTATGATGCGCTGCTGGTTGTTGGCGAGGTTGAATTTCATGGGCGACTGCGTACCGATCTCAGACAGTTGGACATGGCGATCCAATGTGGTGCGATTACCCCCAGGACCAACAACGTTTTGTGGTTGAATAATCACCTCTCGAACGCTTGCAGCTGGGAAGTCCCAGGCATACGGCATAATGCTTCGAGGTGGAAGACGATACTTGACTGGCTTCCAGCCGGTTTGGATCTCAATACCATCTTCATCAATGTATGGGTTTGCCTGCCAGAATGTGAACTCAGTCGAACTTTCATTACGCATAGAGAAGGGCCAATTGCCAGTTTCATGGACAAGGTGAATGAAGATAGTGGCACCCTCCATGAGAATCTCAACACGAATAAGTTTCTGTCGTTGTCCAACCTTGTTGATCTTGATGTGGTTGGTTCCAAGATCAGCCAAGTTGAAAGGCGAAGACCAAGGGTTGTTGAGACCCGGGAAGCAAAGACAGAGCTGTTTGGTACTAGACTTCCCCATGAATCGAAGGGGCTCCAACATACGGGGTTTGAGCGTCAAACGACCAGAGGAGCTAGGTTCACGGGCGTGGAGGTCTTCGTCCAGCTTGTTGATGACAATGAAGCGTGGCGAGATGGTAACAATCTTGGTCAACTGGTACTTTCCAACACCACTTTCAACAGCAACACCAATCGAAATTTCTGTGTTCGAGTTGCTGACCATCAGGCCAGTTTCAGCAGCAGCAGGAAGAATAACCTCAGTACTGCTTCCAATTGCATCAAAACTCTGTGGCTTACTCCAGTCTGACCCGCCGAGCTTCAAGAAAGCTCGATTACGGTGGTCATCGTTTCCAAAGGAGAACATCAAAGGTTGCGCTTTCATGTCAGTGGCAGTAGAGCCTTGGGCATCTCCGAGCGAATGGCTCTGCAGCATTTGATCTGTGGAGCGACTTTGTCCAGCAGCAACCTTTGCACTCTGCATAAAACCACGGGCACGGATTAAAAGCTCCATGTTGGTCTTGTTGAGAATGACATAAGGTGTGTAGACAGTGACCTTGAATGCGCCGCCACCATCCGGGATCTTTTCGTACAAAAGACTGAGGGTCAAGTTAAGACCTTTGATGTCTCGGCAGACTAGACGGTTTTCTTGACTGAAATCATTGGCGGAGGTGCCTGTGTTGATGATGGCAAAGTCACTGGGCTTGAAGACGGTATCCTGCATGTCAATGTTGAGCAAGAGAAGATGAGACATCTCGACAACGTGGATAGGGCTTATGCCACCCTTGCGCAAGAAATTACTCCAGTCTCGCTGCGTGTTTTTGTCGTAAATTCGATACTTGAAGTCATGAGGCAACAGGTTCTCCAATGTGATAGGAGGAGAGATCTTGACAGTCATGTACGGATAGTTGCTACGGATTATATGTTAGTATGTTGCTCATGTAGCGTGGCACCCCGGAGAGGACACGTTCAAACTTACCGAACAAGAGGATTGGCTTTGTCAAACTGAGCGGCTACCTGGAAATAGAAGGAATCGCCGTTGTCCCCCTTGCACACTATAGTGCGTGCAGGTTTGTTCATCATATCACGCCATCCAATAGTTGTAGTCGACCATTCATAACCAAATCCGGAATCTGGACGAAGGAGAACAGCTTTGCTGTAAGCTGCACCAACAGGAGCCGGAGCCTTTGCGCCAGGAGCCACCTTGTCGACCTTGAGCAGGTTACCGTTTTCAGTGTCAAAAGTACCAAGCTCCAGTGGAATTTGAGTGTTGTTCTCAAAGACGAGCGGAGAACGAATGGTAACATACTTGACATAGTCGGACTCCAGAACAATTTCAACAAGAAGACGGTGTAGCACATTCTCCATGCGCGGGCGAAGAGCGAAAAGGAATTCACCTTCACGATTGAGGTTTACGTTCTTGATGGGATCGAAACCACTACCCTCGAGTGTGATCGTGACAGCGCTGGACTGTTCGTCTGTGATCACCATTTCACGCATCTTCTCCCAAGGTTCAAAACTCCAGGGAGTCTCTTGTCCATCATCAAGATGGGCTCGGATGGGATCACCTTCGGCAGGAGTCTGGTCTTTTTGAGCTACCACGGTGATATCGAAACCCGTGTAGTTGCGCAGGCGATAAGGAGATTCTCCTCCACGTGGCTTTTCGGTTTGGCTTTCGTATCGACTCAAGACTCCCATTGATGCCATAGCCAACTGTACAGTAGCAGTAGTGACAGTGATGTCAAAGGTCTTGGTTGAGTCCATCTTCACGCTGAGTTGGTCCGTATCAGAGTCTCGATCAACGCTCAGTGCGCCCACCCATGGCTCAATCAACGGCTCCCAAGCAGACTTGGAAAAATTGTAAACGTTGGCATATGTTTCGATGGTGATGGCCGCCGAAAGATTGCTTGACCAGTTGTTGACTGAAACCTTGAATCCCTTCAGACCAGTGTCAAGGATGGGAAGCTCATGGCCCTCACCGATCAGCACAAGCCGCACTTCACTAAAGGATGCGCGCAAGTGCTGGGCAATTTGGACCATGGCGTCGGACGGACCCGAGTTTCCAGTGGACAGGCGGCGAGCCCGAGTAGACACAGACGGAGCAACAGATGCGCCACTAGACCGGACCGTAGCGCTATACATGGTTGTTCGGTCAGAACCCGTACCGGACTTTTTGTTGGTGCCAGGTACAATAGATGAACCGTCGGCATTGGTCTCCCCTGTACCCTCAAGAGCGGCAGCATTGGAGCTGTTTGAAAGCTCAGAAGCACGAGAAAGAATTTGCAGGATTAGATATATATCGCGGAACGAAAGACGTAAAATGAGGGGATCGACAGAAAGGTCAATATCCATGGCATTGGGCTTGGACCCATCAATCGCTACTTGGATTGAGAAGTCATCAAGCACACGCAGCTTCGACGAGTCGAATCTGTCCATCTTGCACAAGAACATGCTGACCTCGGACACCTGGAAAGTGATGGCATTCTGTTTTGACAGCAGAACCTGGCGCGTACCTAGGACAATGGCCTCAGAGCTTGAACTCAATGGGTCAGCAATCAATATGACTTGTGAATCGATGACATTGACTCGGAACACAACATTCATATTGCTTTCTGCTGCTGGAGTTGGGCCGAAAGAGGCCATCCGACCAGTTGCAAGCGACTTTGGTGCGTTGGAAGAGCCCACCGCCGACTCTGCAATGGTACGAGAATAGCCCGGACGGCGAGCAGTTGTCATGATGGAGTCGGCATCAGACTCTTCGTGGTGATGTAACACACTCTGAATTGAGCTATCCAGCCCCGTCTTGGGAGGTGCAAAACTGACTGTCATGAAATCACGCAAAGCAAATAGGTAGTCCAAGGCGAAAATAAGACGTGGGCTGTCTAAGGTGACCACAAGAATTAAGTTGCGCTCTTGGCCACCTGATATTGTCACTGTTGACATGAGTTGCTTGACAGATTTGGAGCGGGACGACATGATACGCTGGAATTTGTTTTTATCTTGGGCTCGCAAATCGTGGATTGTGAATGACTGAATCAAAAGCTCGGCTTCCATGGAGCTATCGGATAGCATTTTGAACTTGACCTCGCTATCGTTCAAAGAGAAACGAGACAACGAAGCAGCTTTGACATCACCAACAGGTAAATCCTCTTGCGCCATAACCAGATCGAGACCAATGGTATTGACACGGAAGACGACATCCAGCTTAGTCCAGGCAGAATCGTCAGTGCGAAGTTCTGGCCCAAGGCTCGGATGTGGAATCGTAATTGCTTGTGTTTGTGATGCGGAAGTATCTGGGGCGGATGTATTAGGACCTTGGATACTGGATGAAATGGTAGACCGGCGAGCAGGCAATGGTGGTGGCACTTCGTTTTCAGATTCCTCGGCGAGAGAAGAGTTCTCTGCATCGATACCATCAGCAGGATCAGGTGTTGAAGCAAAGGCGGCAGGAACAGACTGGCTGATTTCTAGAAGGAATTGAACTTGGTATTGGGTAAGACGGAGGTTGAAGTCAGACATACTGCTTTCAACCTCAATGTCTGGACGTAGTGAGCCAGGACGGTGTTCGAGCGAGGTAACCTTGAAGTTAAGGTCGACATGGTCAATCATTTCAAGTTCCTCGTTTGTACCATCAGAGTAACTTAAGTCCGATATCAACCGAATATTGCGCAAGCCTGCGTTAATAATGGTAGCCACATCGGGCGACCCCTTGCTCACCGGAACAAAAGCATTATTCGCAAATATCTCACCCAGGTGAGCAATCAACGTGTCTCTCCGCTCTCTCCCCGGGACAACAGGTCGCGGGAATAATACGATGGGGGTCGAAATGACAACATCATACTTCATACGTCGGTTACTCTGTTGAATCTGAGTTGCCTGGGACGCCGCAGCCTGACGAGCCGCATTGTAGAGTGCTTGCATCTGGCCAAACTTGACAAGGAAATTGAAGATGTTCCGGAAGGGCTCTTCAGCAAAAGTAAGCTTGATTGACCCAGCCCGGAAGTACACCGAAGAATCGTAGCCTGGGTAGTTGGCAACGTCTTGCGAATCATATGTGTCATAGCGGAAATCAGCAAGTTCGTCTCCGTGAACAGAGATCAACCGACGCAGAGGAGACCGATCAGAAACACCAGTGTTGACATCGTCAATCAGGCTAAAGTCTTCAAGTTTAGCGCGGAAGCGCATGACAGGACCAGTCATTATCAGACTAACATCGGCTTGATCTAGAGACAACGTAGCCAAGCGTACACCATCATTGTTCAAAATTAAACGGACACTCTTGAGTTCTACCTTGATCTTCATTGAGGCAGGCGGGACATCCGGGGCAACGGGGGTTGCAGGAACAACATAATTGGCTCCTACAGATGGCGATCCAATCACAGCATCACTTCCTCCAGATGCGATACTCAAACGACGAAGGCTGAGACGGCGCGATTGGCGCTTCGGAGTAGGTGTAGCGTTAGCAGGGTTGGGCTGACCATTATCGGTGAAGGTGTCGAGGACAAAGTCAAGCAATGTGAGAAGTGTTTTGCGGGTGACGATCAAATTGATGGTGGAAATGGAGGCACTCAGATGAGTCTCGATATCTTCATATACAGATGTGAACTCAGGTGATTCACGACTGACCCGGGTAAATTTGACCTGAACCAAGCTGCGGTTTTCAAGCAGGTCTTCGTTATCTCCTGAAGATACGATAGCCTTGAATTGTGCAGGAGTGTCCTCGACCACAAAGTCATCGAGGGTAACAGAGCCCAGAGATACCTGAGCAACCATGTCATATGGCCGGTTGTAAAACAATACATTGAAATCTTCTGCCGTTAACTCGACCAACAGTTTATCAGGTTCAACCCCAGCAGGGTCACTCCGACAAAGAGAACCCTTGAGGAAATCAACCTTGAAGGTGAACTGAAAGTTGCGCTGTTGCAGTTTGAGTTGTTCGGATTGACTCGTATTGGTGTTGGACTTGGTGTCAGAAGACTTCAACGAAGCAGAATCAGTGTCCTTATCATCAAGTTGTGTTTCGTCCTCCATGATTGCCTGCACAGGAACAGAGAGGAACAGGGATTGCCGGCGAGCGGATGTTGAAGGTAGTGGCTGTTCAAGGGCAGACATAAAAGAAGAGTGACTACCTCGTCTACTAGACGCCTTGCCGTCAGCTACCTTTGTGGAGTTTGTCGCCGCTGTATCCTCTGGAGTTCCTAACTTTGGAATTGCAACCTCGATGGCCTTCATCAAAGTCTTGTACTTCCGGTCGGAGATAGTGGCGTGAAGCATTGGGAGATGACCAGAAACCTTCATCTTGGTCAGATTGGGCGCCTTGGGCAAAATCGAGATTTGCACAGTGAAGTCGATGTTGATGCGATCAACGATGTGTAGTTTTCGAGAGTTAGACTTGTCAGCCAACTCTTGCTTGGCGATTTCGATCGTTGGCCCAATAAGTACTTGTGTAGAGCTAAGTTTCACTGAGAAGGTATCGTACATGACGGACTCAAGGCGACGGAGGTCTTCGTCAGTATAGGCTTGACGCTGTTTAGCTTGAATCAAACTCATGGTGTCTTTGTCAGCAAGCTTGGAGGCGACATTGATGTGACCCGCATCGACAATTAGGCATTGTGAATCTGGATTTGAGATTTCGAGAGGTACAATGATGAGAGGTGCCTGAAGGTCAAGATTGGCGTTAATCGCTTTGTGTTCCTCGAGGGCAAACTCTAAGCTAGCACGGGTCTGCTCACGGAACGTCTCAACTGTAGCCCCGGCAGTCTCCATTAGTGCGGAAATAGACTCCATGTGTCGCTCTGGTGGGCGGAAGAAGTCCGAAATCTCCACGACAAGATTTGGGTTCCAGATAATCTCTAGTGGCTTTAGCTTCATGACTAAAGCTACATCGCCTTCGCGTTCGATGGGGTTGTTCTCGACCTCGAGGTAAAAGAAAGGATTCGCAGAGCTTGGGTCTACATCAAGTGAGGTGATGTCCTGGCCTGTCTCCATCGGCAAGGCGTCTTTCACACGTACAATCTCTGGATACAATGAGTGTGAAGTCGTTCCATCATTAACACGTAAACCACCCAGGGTGACCTGAGCAAGGAATGAGTCTGGACGTTGTAGCATCCGGGCCTTGAAAGCATCGAAGTGTAGACTTATAAGATCCTTGAACTTGTTGTGGCGCTCCCGGCGACGGAGGGTAAAGCTACCAGTGCGCAAGGAAGATTCGATTGCGAGTTTAATGGAGTCTCGTGGCGCATCAATAGTTTCTGCCAAGGCGGTCTTCTCATCCCAGTCGATGGCTTCGTAAAGCTCCTTCCGTTGCTCTTCGGTGATGTGTGTGTTTTCTTCCTCTGGCTGCTCCTGACCCTCTTCCGCCGGTTTAGACCCCCAAACCCATGAGACCCAGCCTTGCTGCTTCTGGGGCTGCGTGGTCTGAGTAGTAGCACGATCAAGCTGTAAAATAGAAGAAAGGTTTTGCTCTTTGCGCATCTGGTTGCGAGCTAATGATCTCCAGAAACGCAAGTCTTCATAACCAAGCTTGGCCTCTAAACGCTCCAAATCAGCTGTTTCGTCTGATTCGAGGGTAACGGTAGGTGCTTGCTTCGTCTTTTTGAACAATTCAATATAGCGCAGACGGTCATCACGGCGCTCACGGAAGTAGTCCCATGACCAACGACGATTCTTTTCGTGGATTTTGCGTAGAACAACGTCGCCAGCAAATCGGAACCAGGCTCGTGGATCCTGTTTGACGGTAGACTTTGGTTGATAGCGCAAATACTCTTGGTGTCTAACAAAGTGGTGGAATAAATCAACCATCATCAGACCATCACGGTACTGGTCGTCATCGAGAACAATACCAATTTCGTCGAACAGAAGATTTGCGTTGAACCGCGGTACTTGAATATCACCTGTTTTGTCAAGTTTGAGTTTGGCTTGACCTGTAACAGGGCGCAGCACATATTGGTGATTGAGGCGAGAGGCGTTTTGGTGGTTGGCAATCATCAACTTGCACTTTTCGACAAACGTTAGGTGAGGCAGTAATTCGTCGCGATCTGGGTCGAAGTCTCTGCCGGTACCCATAAGCTCTGTGTCGGTATTCCAGTATACTGTCAACGCCTCAAGAGACGCAAGCTTGTGTGTGGTACTTCCAGAGTCGTGAACAAACATTGGCTTCCAGTTTTCGTCGGTGGTGATAGCGCTGAATTCTTGGAGGGTGATTCCCAAAGCAAATGGGTGCTCAGGTGTGGAGATGGAATCCTCGTAACGAATGTGAATGTTTTTGATTTGAATTTGGAGGTTGTCCATGATCTTTGCAATCAAAGTTTGCGTGAAGCTCTGCGTCTTTTGCTCCTCCTCTTGACTTAGGCCTTCCCGGTTTCTTTCCCTCAAAATTTCGGCATTATCCAAACGCTCCATCTTCAGCCGGAGCTGGCGCCGGTCTTCTTCTTCGGCGTCATAGTTGGACTGTTCTTTTGGTGACGCTAACAAAAATACATCTTCGATGAGAATTTTGACTGGGGCGCCGCGGAGATTGGACCACGGAATCACAAGAGTGAGTTCTCCCAAATGGCCGGCAAACACATTAATTGGCAGCTTGAGCTGATCCAATGCTTCTCGGCGAAGTTCCAAGTCTCTGAGCTTGACGTCTCCAGACCAAATTCCGACCTTGAGTTGACCAGGATCGAAATTCTTGACGTACATGCCCAAAAACCGGTTCAGGATACCAGCCACAAGTCCTTCGAGCATGATGGCGGTGGGCCCCGATAGTTTCGGGTGAAAACTTCAGATGAAATTGGATAACAGTAATAAAAGGTATCGGGCCGTCGCAACTAGTCGAGTGGGTTCGAGACAATCAGGCCCGCCAGATTGGGTATGTAGAAATGGGCGAACCGATGATGTGATCTTGGATGTGCCTCGACCTTGATTGAGAATCAATGCAATATGGACGAGCAGCTGATTATGGCTCGCTGTCGATCTGTTGTACAATAGCCGATTATGTCGAGATGCGAACACGCCGGGATTCAATCGGGATAAGAGCTGCAGCAAACGATGGGGCGATGGTTAGTTGAGCGTATTCTATGGTGAATTAGGATGATAGCATACATGTGTGTTTTGTCTGTCAGTGGGATATAGAGTGGCGCTTGTTAATAGACTTGAAGTGAAGTGAAAGCTGGAGTTGCCCCGCGATGACAATCGCTTTTCTATTAACGCACGACGACGAAAGTCGGCTTTTGGGGAAAGCTTGGGCTGGAACCGGATCTGGTAAAAGGAGCTCGGATCACGGAATCGAGACAGGGATTGAAGGCCAACGAAAACGTTGAATTGAGGGAGGGTTTATTTTGAAATGTATGCTCTATGTGGGCAGATGCAGATGCAAATGCTGGGCGCGGTAATATGATGCCCTCGATTCACAGAATCTTGCAGTTATCTGCGAGAGTTTTACTTGGAATGCAGAGTTTGTAACACAGAAGATATCTGATATGGTTGGGGAGTTGCCCCGCTGAGGCCTATGTGCATATCACTTTGGTAAACACTAACAGAACCTTTATCACGCCACAGCTCGGGTCTATGTATGTACGTATGTATGTATGCATACATAGATATATATGTTTGCGTTCATGCATGACTACATACATACATACATTCAATTGAACGCCACCGAGTCCGATGTCTTCGTGTAGGCGGAACAGATTGTGCCGTGTTTCGGCAACCAATGATGTAATCATACAAGGGTAAGGTTATTGAAGGCGCAGTTCTTGCTGTGACCCTAACCCTACATCAAGAAACTCATGATGACAGGCGGGTGAGTAAAGTGAACAATTGTCTGACGGATCTGTCATAATAATACGACATAATTCCTTATATGCATTGTGTATATTTGTGTGTGTACATATGTCTCTTTGAAGTGCTCATGTTGATCCATCGACCATCTCTATCTACCTGCTATATCACCAAGAATGTAATCCTCACAGTTAGTCTAATCAAACAACTTCAAGTAAAACTGTGTCACTGCGTTTATCCCCAAACTATTATTAAGCACGAGCGAGCAAGGCCAGTGGCCTATCGATGATGTCTCAGATCGTCCCCGCTTCTTTGACAAAATAATATCTCCCCCATTCCAAGAATCGTGATGTATTCGAACTCTTTGTCTCTAATAAAACTCATTTTCAATCGACATGGCTAACTATCCACGTTATAAAGTGGCCCCAGAGCCGGATCAGAAGCTCAAGTACGAGGCTATCGTGAAAGCCGCCAAGGGAACTCCCAACGCTACTGACACACCATCCCAATGGCCACACACTACGCAGAAGACTTATGAAAATGTGAATTTTCCAGTGCGGTAAGTCAGATCTGACCGTATTTAACGTCGAGAGCATTGGCTAATAATCCTGCTATAAAGCTTCTTTTATCCAGCGGGATACGATGTTAACTCGCAGAAACCACTTGCCACTATTTTTACTATTCATGGTGGTGGATGGACTGTTGGAATGCCCCAAGAAGATGATCAGTGGAATACTACATTCGCAAACTTATCTGGTATGCTCGTTGTCTCTATCGAGTATATACTTGCCCCTGATGGCCCATTCCCACAAGGCTTGAATGACTGCGTGGCAGCGTATCTTGCTGTGGTTGAAGATTCGACCTTGGCCGTTGACAGCTCTCGAATTGCTCTCTGCGGGTTCAGTGCTGGGGGTCACTTAGCTTTGGGTGTTGCTCAGGAACCTGCCGTCAGGGCCCATAAGGCAGCCCCAAAGGCCATTGTGCCGCTATACCCCGCACTGGATGTTTATACGCCCTACTCCGCCAAGATCAATACCAGGCCTTTCAAACCTGGAAAACTGACGGGAGCCCGTGGGTTAAACGGAGATATCTTTGATGAGGACACCGTGAATGCCTTCTTGAACGCATTCGTTCCGGTAGGGACCGATCTACATGACCCCCGCATTTCGCCCATCTTTGCTAAACGCGAAAACTTGCCTCCTCATATCTTTGTCATATCTGCCGAGCTTGATTATCTCTCTCATGAGGCTCTCCGGTTTGTCCATATTCTTAGTGGTCAAGTACCTCCTGCAGTTGATATTGTTGGTTCCCAAGATGTCAAGCCGGTAGGAAAGTTGGATCTTGACGACCCAAGATTCAATTTCAATGCACCAGAAGCAGGCGTGAAGTGGTTGTTGGTTCCTGACACTGTACACGGGTTCGATTATCATGTGGGACGCCACTTTATGGACGATGAGGGCAAGAGTGATGCTGATGCTAAAACACTACAGTGCATGGATTTGATTAAGGGCTGGCTGGAAGAGATCTGGTAAAGGCCAATAAGATATAGTACATTTATATGTAGATAGCATGGAAATCCAAGCACATGAAGATTCCTGGTCCATTAGAAGCTTCTCCAAGCTTGTATCGCCACACTTCAGTATGCTTGTGTTTAGACGTTCACATACATAAATGGTAGGTTGTCTGCTTTTGTCAACGCAAGTGTTCGTCGCATGAGTTATACGCACGTTATTCAGAAATATAAAGGGAAAGTGTATGCCAAGAGGGGCGTAGCGCCGGACCAAAGTATCTCCGTCCCTCCGTGACAAAAAACCTCCGGGACGCCACTATTGGTGCGGTTATTGGCGGGTATTCATATTTGTCAGAATAGATGTAGTGTCTATAGAATGACTATACAATAAGAGATTGTTTTTTCTATCCTAATGACTGACGAAGGCCAAGTTTTGCATCTGGGGGGCCGGAAAACTGCCGGTCAGCTTTCTTCTCGTCAGATAAACGTCCCGAAGTGGGCAACAGTCGATATTTCCCGAGGGATATATGCATATCTACATACATATGTATGTACATACATACACTATGTTGTAGGTCTAGCAATAGAGATGTATGTATGTATGTACTAGTGACGGACTGGGAGGCATCGGCATACTACTGCGCCAAAAAAGAAGCGGAACCTTTGAACTTTGTTACTAGTGCTGTTGTATCAGGAACTATATAGGAGACAATTCCTTATACAGTAAGAACGAACAGTTAGTGAGTAGCCATCAGACAGGGCAGAGGCTGACAACTACAAGACCCAATGGAAATAGGAGTACATACTAAAAGGGGCCATCAGCTTCACGGGTTAGCCGAACGTATCCACATTGGCGTGTCTACCTATGTATGTGTAAGGACTTGGAATATACATCAGATCATGTGTATTACTCCTAAAGCGGGAATTTTCAACTAATGCGACCAGACGTAGGCTAGTGTTTCAGGGAGTGTGCGAATCAAAATTCAGTACCTGAGCGGCCATGTTACAGAATGAGGGTAATAGCGGACCGACGAACTACACGTAAATCATGTTCGTCGGATAACACATCACCGTGAATTTAAAATATTAGGTCGTTTTTCAAATAGTCAATGATTATTAGATAGTACTGAAGTATTGGTGTTTGTCTTTTCTTTTGGAGCATCATTGATGTTCACATTTTCTAGCCTACTTTCTCCCCTAAAAAATATGGGCTTACAAGTTGACCTAACATTGCCAGGGGTCAGTTTTTATATGTCGACTCACATGGGTTCTAGACGCCTTGGAATATTCTCCGATGGGTAGCGCGGGCAATAGTCCGGATTCGGAAAAATATCAAGTTTTCTTTCCTTAATGTCTACAATGTCGGGTGTAATCACTATGTACGCGTGGCATGATGTTTGATCTTAGGAGATATGCATATTGAAGCTTACCCCTCAGCACAAGCTATTGTTTAGTAACCTTAATTCCCTGCAGAAGGAAGTCGTCCGGTGTACGGAAACCGAGCAAGCATGTGATTCAATATATAAGTCACGCACTCCATCAGCCCACGATCTTCTTTCTCGACTTCTACACCACCACCACCACCGAGTTTACCAATCCGGCTTCTTGTCTTTTATAGTCACTACGCTTGGCCGTGTGTGCTTCTACTTCGTTCTTTTATCCTACCGTCACTCCTTCCTTTTGACTCTCGCCGTCATATCCTTTCTTTGGCAGGTCCACATTGACACTTTTGCCACTTCACTCGTTCTCCTTCCCACGTTCTTTACAATGAAGTACACATTCGCCTTCGCCATTTTGGCTCGTGCTGCTGCTGCTGCCACTACTGTTACTGGTGCCGCCGAAGGTTTTGCCAAGGGCGTCACTGGCGGTGGTTCTGCTGCTGCCGTCTATCCCTCCACCACCGCTGAGCTAGTTAGCTACCTTGGCGACAGCTCGGCCCGCACCATTGTTCTTACAAAGACCTTCGATTTCACCGGTACTGAGGGAACCACCACTGCTACTGGTTGCGCTCCCTGGGGCACTGGTTCGGCTTGCCAGACTGCCATTAACAAGGACGACTGGTGCACCAACTACCAAGCTTCTGCCCCCAAGGTTTCTGTCTCATATGACAATGCTGGAATTGCTGGTATCAAGGTTGGCTCTAACAAGAGTCTGATTGGTCAGGGTTCTGCTGGAGTCATCAAGGGCAAGGGTCTTCGCATTGCGGGCTCCAGCAACATCATTATCCAGAATGTTCACATTACCGACTTGAACCCCCAGTATGTCTGGGGTGGTGATGCTATCACTCTCGATGGTGCTGATATGGTCTGGGTTGATCACGTCAAGACCTCGTTGATTGGTCGTCAGCATATCGTTTTTGGAAACTCTGCTTCTAACCGTGTTACCGTCTCCAACTCTGAGATTGACGGTCAGAGCTCCTGGTCCGCTACCTGCAACGGTTACCACTACTGGGCCATGTACTTCACCGGCTCCAGCGATATGATTACCTTCAAGAACAACTACATTCACCACACTTCAGGTCGCTCGCCCAAGGTTGCTGGTAACACTCTTCTTCACTTTGTTAACAACTACATGTCCGAGAACGCCGGCCATGCCTTCGAGGTCTCTAGCGGTGGCAAGGTTCTGATTGAGGGAAACATTTTCAAAAATGTCGTCGCGACTGTTGATACCGACGAGGGCCAGATTTTTGCTTCTACCAGCGCCACTACCAACCAGGCCTGCAGTGCCTCGTTGGGTAGAGTTTGCCAGGTCAACAGCTACTTGTCTTCACCCAGAATCACTGATGCTGACACTACTTTCTTGAGCAACTTTGGTGGCAAGAATATCGCCTCTGCTGCTGTTGTTACTTCTCTTACCGGCCTCCCTAATTCCGTTGGCTTTGGAAAGATCTAGACCAACACACGTACTTTTATAATGGTATTTGCGTATATACTTTAATATTTTAACTGTTCGTTTGTAACATTTCATGGTTGATTGTGTTGAATGTTTTTGTGAATTTGTCCAGTCAGTGATGATGTTATGAATACATATTTAGGCTTGCATTGTATCAATTTAGAGTTCAACACAATACTGTAGGTCTAACTTTATCGACGTAAGCGTGACGCATAGCGTTAGTTTGGGATGAGCAAGGTTTGATGGAAAGTTCCGTTGAAATTTACCACGCCAGAGGATAAATAGACGCCTAGGGTCATAATTTATCGTTGGTACACATTGTCGCATCATCATTGAGCCCAAGACGTCCTACTGGCTCAGAAGTGTAATTTTCATTGTTATTCACATGGTACCTGTGTAGTCAAATTATTGATTTGTCGAGATCTAGACTGGAGCATTATTTCCTTTTCCGTAATACAGTCTGCGCATGTTCGTGTATACACACACATGTATGTATGTGTGTACATACATCAAATGACGTCAGGGTGTTGTGAACAAAAAGCTCGCTGGGCTTGTTTGGAGCTAAGCGAACAAATCCACACTGACAATTGGTGATTATCCCGCTCTACATGTCAGCCTACATAAGCAGGCTTAAGAAGATAGGAAATATTATCAATGTAGCCGGCATCGAACATGCGCCTGTACGTAAAGTGGCAGCGTCTGGAAGTCATTGCTCTGTCTGGTGATTGTCCACTGTATAGGAATGTCCACTCATGTGATTTATATAGGCCCTGGCAGAACATCCACCTATAACAAACTCTTAAGGTCACACTCTTTTTTGGCGTGGTGGTATGCTGATGCCGCCTAGTCCGTCAGCATTGGCATGATGTAGTAGCATTGAATGGATAGAAAGTCCCTGAGGTGAAATCCAAAAACCCACAAGAAAAGGAAAGTCAATATACTCACCGGAAGATCACGCGAACCGGCTCCCCTAGCATGAGCTTCAAGACATGCGGGCCACTTGGGCTGTTGTCGTACAACCATCAACCGTTAGACCAATCGCAAGCACAAAGCCGAATAGTAACAATACTGCCTAGGGCGGGACTAGAACCACTACAATGTTCTATGTCTACGCACAATTTCCCGTCTAGCACGAGCAGATACACGTGTCTCTCGTATGTATGGGGCACCCCAGATGGCACATATCCCATACACCTAGATTCCAGCATTATCGGCATCACTGAGAATCTCATGGCTGCATTATGGCACATACGTCGCCAGAGAAAGCCAATTCGCCTACGGATCGATGCTTTGTGTATCAATCAGGTTGATGAACAAGAAACAGCCCACCAGGTGCATATGATGGGCGAATTGTACGAAAAGGCAGGGCGGCTGATTTCATGGCTTGGTTCCGTTCAGTCGGAGACTGCCGAAGTCTCACAGGACTTGAATCGTCTTTTTCAGGCCTCATTGGAGTGGCGCAAAGATGAAGATTCCCAGCGACGACTGGTAAAAGGCCTTAAAAACGCCAACTGGAACGACCTTCATCCAATGTTTGATAGTGCCTATTGGTCTTGCGCGTGGACCATCCAAGAGGTTGCCATCCGTGAAGAGTCTCGTGCACTATGCCCGTTACTCAAGAAGAAGTTGGACCCATCCAAATACCCTTTAGCAAGACGGTAGGCACAATGGCCCAAAATCCGGGTATGTACAGTGGATTACTTGTTGTACATGACAGTGTAAGACTTCTCTTTGGTGCATTTTAGTTATATCTGGGGCAATATCTTTGTGCCCATATGATCTAGCTTTTCGACATGTGTTTGAGTCTTCGCCGGAGACCGGGAATTTCAACGAGACTTTCTTGCCTCTACCGAAGGGGTCATTCAATGCTGTCGATTCCTCATTCTCACTTACAATAACTACCCAGATAAAATTCGCTTCTCACAAAATAACACCCTTTTCCTACGCGTATGGAAATTCATGCAATTCCCTTCAGGCGGGACAAGATCGCGATCGCTTAGTTTCTCTTGCCGGGCTCTACAAGAATCGCGAATAGTAGTCGACTACAATAGACCTGATACAAGGGCAGTTTTGGACATCGCCCAATACATAGCGACGTCTGTAAAAACCACGAAGCGCATGTTTAATCTACCCTCTGAGAATCACGGATCACTACCGGTTCTTGAGAGGCTGCCTGTAGTGGATACCTTGGTATTCTAGGTGGAATATGGCAAAACCATCTTATGTCCTGTCAGACTCTGTGGTAGTGTCTTCAATCGACTCCGAATCCGACGGTTTCTAGGCGAGAGAGCTGACACATCGGAAAATACAACATTTCATCTTGGTACTGGGCGGGGAGAGCTGTATACTCATTGTTTGTATTTTTACGAGCCGAGGTAGTCAGACTGCTCCAAGAAAACGACAACAAGGAGTTAAGAAAGGCAATGGCAGCACGCTTTGAGGGGACAAGACGGATGATACAGAGAGTGACATTTTACTTCAGTGGCTACATTATAATCCGCCTTTTGAATCAAGTCTCAAGGAATGGTTAGATCATTACTTCCATATCAACAAGTATACGGGTGATGATAGTGATCACAGCCTCTTTTGGGCTAGGTGGGATATGCATAGCTGGGGTCATCATGTTGGCATTCTATCGGATGGTAATCTGTTCGTCGATATAACATACAGTCAAATTGACGACGAAGTTGTGTTGGCTGAGGGATTCCCGGAAGTCTTCGCAGTACGAAATGCGACCCCACAAGGTGAGGCTCTGTTTGTCGAACAAGTTTTCATTCTTGGTATACCTCACCCACAGCTCATTACAAAATGGAGAGAAGAGCTTGTTATGATGTAAAGTGTTGAGTCTCACTTACACACACTTCAAACTGTTCACGCAGTGATTAATATCTCAACTTATGGCATTTCTTATTGTATAGATGTACCGTTACCAATGATATTCAACCCTCAGACTTTGAGATATCCCCCATACTTGAACATTGACTGTAATCATCCTACTTCGAACTCATCTGATCACAGTCACCACTCGATTGAGGCTTCAGTTTTTTACACCAGTTCCGTGAGAATTCTGTAACCCGAGCCTCGCAACGGCATCGCGGTGAACCATATTATCTTTCCAGGCTCAAAAGACTCCCCAATGATTCAAAGGTGGGTGGGAGATGTACCCACTTGAGTGCTAGTGTATGCATGTAGAGCTATTGACTATAAAGAATCCATATTGTACACCATGACTTGGGAAATGCCCGTCTGTGCCAGGGCGACAGCTACATATATCAAAGTCGGTTTTGGCACCACCATTCAAAGCCCCCAGTATATCACGTACTCAACCTGTGATTTCCAGGCGAGACTTTTGAGTAGCTATCTCGTATTCTTGGTAGTTTTGGGCACAGTCTCTCCTTGGAACTTGTCATTCCCTGGCCTATCAAGTTGTATTTCGAAAAGGTTTTTTACACCGGCGACTTCTCCGACCAAATGGTTACACGCTGTGATACGTGGTATGCGGTGCATAAGCATGGCAGTACTAGCGTCAATGTCCGCGTATGATGAGCTACTCCGTAGGTCTCGAGAACGTATAAATAATGTGGGTCTATCAGTGTCATGACGAGAATGAGATGGTCAAGGCCTGCTCCAAAGGGCTTTTTGGCATTCTATGCAATTGTTCGACATTGGCTTGAACAGCAAAGGTTACATGGACCCAAGAACACCTCCTAGCCGTCGTTGCTCGGCTTCGGACTCATCATCCAAGGTCCACAAAGAGAAAGGAAACGCCAAACTCACGGTGTGGCTATTGTGGCCGTTTTTATCTTCTGAAAAATCAGGGTCACAAATTAACATTTGAAACTTTGTGGCAATGACCGTATTTGCCCAACGATACTACTCACTACTATGTAGATGGCTCCAACCGCTAAAATCATCTTTAATCGCATGACATGTGGTACAGGATATCTGATATCACGACCACGACTCGACTATTTATTATACCCGGATATGATGTGCGCAAAACATTGCCCTGTGAAGATTGATAAAGCATCAAAAATACCGTCGTATCAAGCATATGGCTACGTCAAGATTCTGCCAATTTCCCACTATATCAACAATTCCATGTCTTCAGGGTGGCACTCTGTCTATCTTTGCATACTTCTTATCGTGTTCAGAGGTTACTCAGGTACTATAGATACTTTTTGAATGTTTAGCATAGTAACAATTAGATATTTTGCAAGTACACGGGACACGCACATGTACAATGGTGTATAGTTAGATACGAAGGTATTTGAGATTCATGCATTACTAAAGTTAATAAGTGTCGAAGAGTGAGTAATATTGCGCTGCCAAGGACGGTCAATGTGTAGAAGAAACCACGAAGGAGATAACTCGCAACATTAGAAGAGGTATATACAATCGTGAAGGCCTTTCAACATCATGATATACTCGACGCGTGCTCGATAATGATTACGATTCGTGTGAGCACAACCATACAATCTACGATATAACTAAACTAACGGCTAAACAGACTGATGAACATTCTGGAAACATGCAAGAAGTCAATTGAGATGTAAAACAAGACCTCTACAGGTGAATTAACGACATTCATAGATCTGATAGCATCATCTGGCGGCATACGTTGCTATGCTTTACAAGCGTGGGCAGCACTTAGTCATACTGACAAAAGAGAACAAGTGATGGAGATTGTGAACGATATCAATGTCAAGAAAAGTGAGGATGCTTACCGTCTGCATACTTTTGGCCCGTCGGACCATCGATACAATGATCTTGCGTTGGCTTTGCATATTGTGTATGCACGTAGCACATGGGTTGCCCTTATCGGGTACAAGGGTGTAGAGGGTTATGCACGAAGAGGGGCGGCCAGACCCTAGTTAGAGGTTGCTAGGGTTCTGGTCTAAATGCGGTTATATGAATATTCAAGAATCGCAAACTGGTGAAAACAGGTGAGACCCTACGCAGCATGAGCCCTAGTGGAGCAAAAGCTTAGGACTAGTCTATTACTATCAGTGCCCCGATGACTATTCTATCACTATTCTATAACTATTCTAGCGTGAATCGGCAGAAAAAGCGGTCCATTCACACTCAATTTGTATGGGAGACTAGCAGGGGTGGTCTAGGACGATGCCCATTCACGGTGGTCCATTCCGGCAGGGGTTGAAGGGGGATTTTCGAGGGCTGAATTTTTGGAGGTCGTTTCCGACCAGGGGGTGTGAATGGACCGCTTTTTTTGTGAATGGGCAGCGTCCAAGTGTGAATGGGCAGCGTCCAAGTGTGAATGGGCAGCGTCCAAGTGTGAATGGACTTGAATTGAATATTTGCTAACAACCCTACCATTCAATAAACCGAGTTGGTGCTTTGAAGCAAAATGTGGTAGCTGGATAAGGCATCTTGACAATTCATGATGCGATTGATGAATTCAAAAATAATCTACGGGTTTTACATCAAAATGAATCACGAAAAGGAGTTGACTTCTGGAATACTACAATAATATCTGCATCT